>CM075823.1:17565989-17604732 GCA_037975025.1 Excoecaria agallocha | reverse complement strand
GCCTCGCTAGCATTAACATTTTTTGGCCTACCAAGATGGCTAAAGAAGGCCAAGGCCAAATACCGATGCATAATTCTCAATGAATGATCCCTCAGGTGATGTGCCTTGGTATTCTTGGCGTTAAAATATGTAGGATCCTTGGGATCACAAATTTCCATCCAGATTTCCTGTTTATTGAGATGAGTAATGTCTCGGGGAGCATGTTGATCGAAACCCAAGACTTCAGAAAAGGCATTGAAGGTCATCTGGTATGGACTGCTGTCGAGCCAAAAACTCACATGGCCCAGATCATCATAACTATCCAGTCCCATTCTGATATTGACTGTGCTCAAAAAATCAAGGACCAAATAAGGATATACTTTTTCATTTCGCTCATAGAAGACTTTCCAGCCTACACCATCAAACAATTTATCCAATTCATTCTGGAAGCCCAACTTCACCATAACTTCCATATTGAGGCGAGGGGTGGCTAGATACTCTTGCTTGCAAAAGATGGCCCACCACTTTGTAAATTCTGAGGGAACCCATGCTGGAACCTTAACCTTTGAGGATCCTTGAGGGGTAGATGATGAAGCACCAACATCGGGACGAGATCGTTTAGGTGCCATTTCGCCTGCAACACAATAACACAACAAATAAGCCTTAAAGACAAAACAAAGCACTTGAACAATAAAATAAAACAATTAACCTGTCTAAAACATAAGCAACAAACATAAACAAACACAAGTGGACTACTTGATAATGGCCATTTATATAGTATTTTTAGTATGTTTTTAGGTGTTTAATTAGGTTAATTTTGTGTTAATTAGGTTGAATTTGAGTTTAATTTGTTAGTTTTATGTTTTTAGAGTTAATTATAAATTTTGGTGTTTTTCAGGGTTAATTTGCAAGAAAAATGACTTAATTGTAAAAAAGGCAAAGATTTGGGTCAAAACTGCAAATATGGAAAATTTATGCGAGAAAGTGATCGTGAGGTCCAAAAGATCGATGCATGGCCACGTGAAAATGAATGAAGAAGGAGATGTGGCCACGTGAAAGAGTTTTTTAAAGAATGAAGTAAGGACACGTGACCACGTGTGAAACAAAGGAGGAAATCACGTGGCCACGTGTGAGAAAGACCAAATGCAACACATGGCCACGTGTGAATTTACACTAGGGAACACATGGCCACGTGATGGCAATTCCCACTTCGCGAAGGAGTCTCGAACTTCCTATTTTGGGCAGAAATTACTTTCTATTTGATTCTAAGAGTTTGAGAAGGAATCCACGACATCTTTTGCCTATAAATAGCAGTCTAAAACACCAAAGAAAGGAAATTAGTTTAGGAAGGAGATTAATTAGGGGATCAACCTTAGAATTTAGCTTTACTTTTCTTTAGTTTGATTTTACGTTATTTTTCTTCAACTTTGTCTTTAGTTTTTAATTATGTTTAGGAAGTAGTTTTTCTTCTTTGCTAATGGATTCTTGAAATCTTATATTTTCATTGTTATGACTTTATTTTGAGCTTAATTTCAATATCAGTTGATTATTTCTTGGTTTTAAGCATATTCTTATCTTTGATTGTGTTGAGATTAATTAATGGTTTATTGGATAAATAACTAAAAATTGGTTTTGATATAGTTAATGATTTACATGTTCTTAGATTAACTCTTTAATGTTTATGCATGATTATTATCCGAAATATGAGATGATTATGTGTGAATTTTATTGATTAATACTAAGAGAGGAGGAACTAAGAATGAATTGGAGTTGAATCACTTGAGAAAGGCTTCAATGAATATTTAGGAAGTTAAAACTAGATTTTCATGCTAAGTATTAGATTTGTCTATGAGTTTAATACTAAGAATGATATACTTGAATAAAGATATCTTGGTTTATTACTAGTTTTTTCATAATCACTGGTGTTTATATTGAATTTAAGTCATTACAATGAAAGTTAAGGTGGATAGTTCCTTTAGCAAGAGAATTCCAGTTATTGCTTTGTTTTTAATTCATGTTTTAGCTTTTGTTTTGTTTAATTGTTTATTTTGTTTAATTTTTGCTTTTAAATCAAAAACATTTGGGAAACAATCTCGAATTAATTTAATTCATATATAGGTATTATCCTTAGCAATCCATGTTCCCTGGTACGATATTTTGGGGTCTTAATCTATATTTTCCTATATTACTAGCCAATCTAGTACACTTGCTAGAATCCGATCACTACTCACAAGAATACTGGAACCAAAACACAAATTAAAGCATATGTAATTGAACTAGGGGCAACCAAAAACTCAACAAACATGGCCCGAATACAAATAATTGCCTAACTCCTATATTAATCTTCTTTGTTAGTCGTGAAGCATAAAAACATGGTAAAAATTTCTTGAGCATGAGTGTGAGGCAAACAAGGGCAAGCAACAAAGCAACTAAAGCAGAAAAATTCGTCATGCTTCTGTTGGGCAATTTATCGAATAGGTGGCAGGTGAAGTTTGTTTGGCAACAAAATACACACAAGAATGCATAAAACTAATCAAGCACATGCCAACATTCATAACCATCCATAATTTCAAAGAAAAGAAGCAAGAATTCGTGACAATTGAAGAGAACAAAAATGTACTTCTCTTTGGCATTTCATCGAACACGTGGTGGGCGAATGCATTTTGCAACAAAATAGACACAAGGATGCATAAAAACGAACCAAAGACAACACACAAACAAAACAACCAAGAATTACAACGAAAAAAAAAGAACATGGGGATGTGAACACAAAATTTCAGAATTAACAACGGAGAACAAAAACAACAAAACTCCAATAAAACGATAAAAAGTAAACCAAAATTAAAGAGAAGAGAGGAGAGAGATGTACCTGTTTCTTGAAGAGAGAGAGAGAGTGGAAGCAAGAATGGGAAGAGAAGGCCAGAGTGAGGAAGAAAAACGCAGAGAAGAGGAGAAGAAATGAGAAAGAGGGAAAAAATCGGGTTAAAAACAAAACAAAATCGACAGATATTCAAATAGGCACGGCTGGGACGATTTGTCTCAGCTGTGCCCAACTTAAAATCAAAACTCCCCGTTTTGATAAAATGAAAGGCACGGCTAGACAGTTTGTCTCAGCCGTGCCACCCTACTGGATTCGAAACGAATCAAAAGGCACGGTTAGGACTACTTTTCTCAGTCGTGTCCCAGCTGGATTTTTTTTATATTAAATTTATTTTAAATAAGTAGATTTTTAAATTTTTAAAATTTTAAATTTTTTTTATGTGGCACGGCTGGGACTAATTGTCTCAGTCGTGCCTACCTTCTGGACTCCAACAAGAATATGGCATGGAGAAGGCCACGACTGGAACTAATTGTCTCAGTCGTGCCCATCTACTGGATCTAAAACACACAATTGGCCACAGATGGGACATTTTGTCTCAGCCGTGGAACCCTTCTGCCTCTCAAAAAAAATTTTAAAGGGTCACGGCTGGGACTAATTGTCTCAGCTGTGCCCAACTAAAAATTTGCCTTATTAAAACTCTGCCTCTCCTCAAAGAAATCAACCAAACAACAACAACTAAAACTAAACTTTAGACAAAATAAATAACACTCAACATGCTAAACTTGTAAGAAATTAAAGAGAAATCGAAAAAAAAAGAAATTGAGTTCAAGGATAAGAAAAAGTTCTGGGTTTAACAAGTCACCAGCTCGACTTTCTTAGCTCTTATGGATCATCTTTTAAAATGAGGATCACTGATGCAGCCTCATACTTGGAATCGAGATATGGCTTCAATCGGTGACCATTTACCTTGAACTATCGCTTATGACCTTCTTTCGGATGTTTGATAGTTACTGCTCCATAGCTAGAGACCTCAACAACCTCAAATGGTCCTTTCCACCTTGATTTTAACTTTCCAAGAAACAACCTCAGTCTGTTATCATAAAGAAGTACCTTCATTCCTGGCACAAATTCCTTCTTGGCGACTTTACTATCATGCCACTTTTTCGTGTTCTCCTTGTACTTCTTCGCATGCTCATAGGCCCAGAATCGAATTTCTTCCAACTCGTTTAACTGCAAGGACCTACATTCTCCTGCATTCTCAAGATTAATATTTAAGAACTTAGTAGCTCAATAAGCCTTGTGCTCCAATTCCATTGGTAGATGACAAGACTTGCCAAACACTAACTTAAAAGGTGACATTCCTATTGGTTTTTTAAAGGCTGTCCTATATGCCCACAAAGCTTCATCTAGCTTAAGGTACCAATCCTTCCTAGATGCACTGACAGTCTTCTCCAATATGGCTTTTAACTCTCGGTTGGACACTTCAACTTGGCCATTGGCTTGGGCATGATATGGGGTAGTGATTTTGCCTCACTCAAAATTTTTTCAACAAGACCTTGAATTGGTGGTTAACAAAGTGCTTCCCACCATCACTAATGATAGCTCTCGGGGCTCTATAATGGGTGAATATATTCTTCCTTAAGAATTCTAGGATAACATTTGCATCACAAGTCCTAGTAGCTACAGCTTCTACCTACTTACTCACATAATCTACTGCCACTAGGATATATTCAAATCCATAAGAAATCGGAAAAGGCCCCATGAAATCAATTCCCCACAAATCAAACATTTAACTTCAAGCATATTGGTCAATGGCATCTCATCTCTTCTAGTTATATTTCCCACCCTTTGTCATTGATCACAAGTTTGAATAAATAATTTAACATCATTAAATAAGGTGGGCCAATAAAATCCAGAAGAAAGAATTTTTGATACCGTTCTATTAGGTCCATGATGTCCACCAGCTTCTTCACTATGACAGGCTCGAATAATTTCTGCTTGCTCTTCATTGGGGATACACCTTCTTAGCACTTGGTCAGCATAAAGACGAAAAAGGTAAGGATCATCCCAAATGTAATGCTTTGCATCGACTTGCAGCTTCTTTCTTTATTGCCATGTGAAGTCCTTTAGCATATAACCACCTGCGAGAAAATTTGCCACATTAGCAAACCAAGGTACAGAGATTTCACAAACAAATAATGCACAAATACGCTCATCAAGGAATAAGTCCACAATCTCCCCTTTCTCAACATGATCATGCTCCAATCGTGACAAATGATCCGCCACATGGTTCTCTACTCCCTTCTTATCTTTGATCTCCAAATCGAATTCTTGCAAAAGGAGTACCCATCTTATCAATCTTGGCTTGGATTCCTTCTTGGCAAAGAGATGCCTTAGTGCTGCATGATCAGACCACACCACAATTTTTGCTCCAAGTAGATATGATCGAAACTTCTTAAAGGCAAATACAATAGCAAGAATCTCCTTCTCAGTTGTGGTGTAATTAACTTGAGCTCCTGTCAAAGTGTGGCTTGCATAATAAATAGCGCAAAATACTTTCTCTTGCCTTTGTCCGAGCACTGCTCCAACTGTAAAATCACTCACATCACACATTAGCTCAAAGGGCAAATTCGAATCTAGAGATATGATCACCAGAGCTGAAATAAGCCTTTGCTTCAACAATTCAAAAGCCAATAAACATTCATCATTAAATTCAAAAGGAGCATCTTTCATTAACAAATTCGACAAATGTTTCGCAATTTTTGAAAAATCTTTAATAAACATTCGATAGAAACCTGTATGCCCTAAGAAACTCCTAACTCCCTTGATATTGGTCGGTGGTAGAGGCTTCTCTATAACCTCTATCTTTGTTTTTTCCACCTCAATCCCTTTCTCAGAAATCTTGTGTCCCAAAACTATGCCTTCCCTTACCATAAAGTGGCATTTTTCCCAATTTAGCACTAAGTTGGTCTTCTTACACCTACCTAATACTAAATCGAGATGCTCTAAGTAGCTCTCAAAGTCTAGCCCATAAATGGTAAAGTCATCCATGAATACCTCCATAAATTTTTCTATAAAATCATGGAAAATTGCCATCATGCACCGCTGAAACGTAGCCGGCGCATTACACAAGCCAAAAGGCATCCTCCTATAGGCGAATGTGCCATAAGGGTAGGTAAAGGTTATTTTCTCCTGATCTTTAGGGGCTATGGGGATTTGCAGGTATCCCGAATACCCATCTAAGAAGCAATAAAACATATTTTCCGCTAACCTTTCTAACATCTGATCAATGAATGGTAATGGGAAATGATCTTTTCGGGTGGCATGGTTCAATCTCCTATAATCTATACACATTCTCCAACCCGTAATTGTCCGAGTTGGAATAAGTTCATCTAATTCATTCTTCACCACTGTCATTCCCCCTTTCTTAGGGACACATTGCACTGGGCTAACCTATTTACTATCAGAGATTGAATAGATTATACCTGAATCAAGTAGTTTGAGTACCTCTTTCTTTACCACCTCTTGCATAGCCGGATTGAGTGTAACACCCTTGCTGACAGTCTAACCGAAACAAGTGATAAGTTGGAAAATTTTTTTTTTCCTACGGACCATTTGTCAGATACTGGTCATTGACCCTTTCAGGAGCAATGCACTGAGTAACAATTCCAAAATCAGCAAGATTTTCGTTTGAATCTTAACTATTCCATCAACTCCAAGCTTGTTCAAAAAGGAATTACTTATGACTTAAGTAAGCCGATAAACTATAATTGTCCAAATGACTTATTACCAAATAAAAATCCGACAATATAATGTCTAAAAACTTATCTAATCCACCTGAAAATAATCAGACAATATCCTCAGCCCATCAGGGGCACATCAAAACAAAATAATTTCATCATGCATCTCACAAATCCATTCTCATTATTAATCACATTCCTCAGATAAGTCAATATTACAAATTACACTTTTACTTCACTATAACATTCCAAAGTAAGGAACAATATACATTAAAATCATCTCGTTACAGCTGTAAACCCTGATGGAGATCTGCCCACACTAAATCCTTCTTCTGATGGTTGAGCCATAAACCTACACGGATAACAAAACTCGTGCTAAGCTATAAAGCTTAGTAGGGAACAACAAATATTTTATAGAAGAAATCTCCTATAAGGATCAACAATTACTTTAAATATATATTTATTTATTGTGCTGATAGTATGCAGAGTTTGGATAATTCTTACAACCTTACCAGTTACCTTGTTAAAAATCATTTCTTCATTATCCACATAGCTATTACCAATGCACATGTTAGTTTCACTTTTACTTTCTTATAAATCAATATTAAATCGTTCAATCACACATACAAGTGAATTATCACATATCAATTTCTCAAAGTCAAGCAAAACATATAATCATACCTAAAAGCATTTCCATGCACAACTCGTAGTGTATATCTTATAAATCCAGTTATAACTAATCTTCCAAAAATACATCGGTGTCCATATACATATACAATTGTAATTAAACCACCATCTATAGACGCACCATATTCAAGAAAAACATCAGAAAGCACGTAAGAAATGACTTGAAATACTAAATAAAGGTTAATTTATCACATGGCCTCTATTTATCAAAAAGATACAATGCTAAGAAACATCTTCACAGAGTTAAAACCTAATCGAAATTTCATATGCATACCATTGCAAATTCCAAATACAAATGAGATACAAGATATGCATTGGTAGTTTAAATTTCTTATACTATATTGAAATTAGCCTGCCTAAGTTCTAAAAGTGGATAACGGGATCAGAGAATATCCGAAGATATCAAACAGAGGATATTCGAAGATATCAAACAGAGGATATCCGAAGATATCAAACAGAGGATATCCGAAGATATCAAACAGAGGATCCCCATGGGATCAAACAATGGTCCAATCAGGACAATCAGAAGTCCACGAAGGACTAAGACCCAAACAGGGTCAACAGAAGCAGCTGCAATATCCCTATAGGCGCCTATTCAATCCACGACTGAACTATGACTGCAGGCTAACAGATACATAACTTCCTTTCCAAAAACTTTAAATATCATTTAGGCACAACATGGCCTGACAACCAATATCGATATATATGTATACACATAATAAAATCAAATTTCCAGAAGCATTTAGTCAATTCTAAATCTTGCCAATACAAGGTTAAGATATCGAAGTAAGCACAAAATGCATTCAAATTACTACTTTCATGAACATGAAATCATATATAATCTTATCACATCCACTATAAGTGTCTAAAACTGCACATAAACACAGTCATTTCAGAGAGACATACCTGCATGGTTCCTTATAGCCATCTCACCTGCTCTATTGTACTCAGTTTAATCCCAACATATATATTCAACCAATACATCAAATACATATATTCAGTTACAAATCTGATATCAATATCTACCTACACCATTTCAAATCATTTTAGCGCCTATAGATGCATATAAGTTCAATGTCATAATCACATATCTAAATACATAATCTTAAAACACCGATATGTTAAAGCAAACACGTGTAAGTACATAACATTTAATCATTGATTTTCTCATAATACCATTAGAGCGTAAACATAAAACTATGTCTACTCCATTTATAATAATGATATTCATTTTTGTTAATCAAGTATCAAACAAAGATTCATAAAGAAACGAGTATTTTTCAGTATTTTTCAATTCATTATACTTTAAGGTATTTCCATTCTATACATATTTGTATCACATTTATACTAATAGCCTACTACTATACTAATTACATTCTCACTTGTTTTGTATTATGACCTTATAATCTTCAATTATCGTCTATTAACTTCCAACTAAACATCTTTTTACTCTATAATGATCTCTTACGTGTCAAATAACGTTTTATTTTTGTTTAATTCCTTAGCAAATTGCATCATAAAAGATAATAGCATATAAGAAGTTAAAATACTTCCTAACCCGATATTTATACAAATTTTTACAGTAAGAAATGTAAATAAAACTTTACTTAGCTTTAACTATCTCCAAAGAGTAACCTTTTTGTTTTTGTCTTTTGACTTGATCAATTACTGATGTATTAAGACTTTAACCGTCCTATTCTAGTCACCTGTCTTTTACTAAATGAACAAGTACGAAATGATGGCAACTACGACTATTGAGCATAAACTCTTCTTATTACAACGACATATTACTTTATTATCATGTTATCAAACCATATATCATTATGCCATTACATATTGTCTTAATATCTATACATACATATAAGTTCAACATCATAATTACCTATCTATATGCATAATCTGACAACACATATACATAAGCCAACATGTGGAAATGCATAGCATTTAACTGTCATTTTTCTCATGATACCATGATTTTCTTTATAGTCTATTAGATCATATTAATTACTAAGTTACTTAACAATAGTTATTCCATGCAATTTCTCTTAACATCATATCATAGTGAATTCTTACTATATGATATAACCAAAACCTGATAATCATAAGTTAAGTCACTATTTCATTCATATATGGCAACCATACTTTCTAACTTCTAAGACTATGCCACAACTAATTTGAGTTATCCTTACCATTTTCTTACTCTATTGCTTTATGTTTTATATTATTAAAAATATCAACTTAAGTAATCAAAGAGGCTATATTACTTATAATGTACTATCTATTTCCTTAAATGGAATCTCAAATTTACAATCCATTAATTCTCAACGTAGCTCATGCCTTTAATTTGTCATTCTATTCAAATCACATCTTAAATTTACTATCCATTCATATCTTTAAGATCTATCAATAACTTTTATATGTCATTAGCATTTACTAATAATTCCTGTGCCACCTTTACCCTAAGTTAAATCATACATAATAACAAGAACTAAATCAATGACTCGACAACTTTACAATTTCTTTAATTAAGTTGCCTGTTCATTTTTTCATTTCAAGCATATTTTAAATTTTCAAATCCTTAAGCCTTAAAATCAGCCCATTTAACCCATTAAAACTCAAATTATTCATATGTAAGAGATTTAACTAGCAACTCATGTATAAGGCCAGTTCTAAGCTTTAATCTCCTTAAAGAAAACATATATAAGGAGAGAAATATGGTTCCCATACTCTAATACTATAAACACATAAGGTACATTTACAAATTCAATTAATTTCTAATAATTTAAATTTCACAGAGAGAATTTTAGTATCCCATACCGAAATTGAAGCCCAGAACACCCTCTCCATTCTGCCTCACCGGAGCCTCGCCGGAGACTCACTGGAGCTCCACCGGAGCTGCCCACCTGCTGCCAGAGCCGCTAGGACCCCTCCGATGGCCTTCACGCGCCCCAAGGCATCGTGATTTGGTCGGAAAGCCGCCTGGAACCGCCGGCTGCCACAAGCTCCGATCTCCACTTCGCCGGCGAGTGGGGACGATCGGCGGTTACCAAAAGATCCGCCTCCACCTCGTGATCCCACCGGTGCCAACAGCTCCCTCAACCGCCGACGAGAACCACCGAAAAAAGAGAAAGAAGCTACGGTGGCGATGGGTGAAAAATCGAAAGAAGAAGAACACAGACACCGCCGGAGAGAAGAGACAGAAGCAGGCGTCGTTGATCGGCGGCAGCGCCTCCCTCCTTCCATACCTTCTCTTCCCGTTCCCTCTTCCCCGATCCTCACTCCCCTCTTCTTTCTCTTTTTTTTTTCTTCTTCTTATTTCTTTTTAACCACACACACACAATTCTTCTTTTATTTTTACCCCACCATTTCTCTTTTCTTTCTTCTTTAAATCTCAACCACACATTTCTTCTTCTTTTAATCCTTTTAGTGTTAATTTTCATAATTGATCCTTGCAAATTAACTAATAATAAATCCGAATTTTTGGGGCGTTACATTGAGCCTTCTTTGGGGTTAAGCTACTGATTTGCAATCCTCCTCCATAGGAATCCGATGAGTGCAATAGCTTGGATTAATGCCCTTTAAATTCGCTGTCTCCCATCCTATAGCCTCCTTGTGCTTTTTCAACACCTTGAGCAGTGTCTCCTCTTCAACACCTATCAACAAAGAAGAGATAATTACTGATTTTTCTTCATTTTCCAAAAATACATACTTTAAATGAGGAGGAAGAGGTTTAAGTTCAGATTTCAACTCCCTCTTTTGTAAAGTAGTTCTCTCTTGCTTTAGATTCTCCTCTTTGCATCCTTTCTCCACAGCTGCTATATGTTTTTCTTCTACTCCATCGAACTCTTCATTTTCCAAGGAATGCATTAAACTTGAATTTACTGGATCATTTAGTAGTACTTTTTCTTGCACTTCATCTATACATTAGTCGATTTTGTTCATGAAATAGACTGACTCTTCTAGGTCACTTGATGGATATTTCTGAGACTTGTTCATATCTACCACCAATTCTTCGTTGTTGAATCGAAGAGTAACCTTTTGCCCATGAACATCAATCAAAGCCTTTGCAGTGTTCAAAAATGGTCTTCCCATGATAAAGGGCACCTTCCTGTCTTCCTCCATTTCCATGACCCCAAAATCTAGGGGAAAAATGAATTTTCCTACTTTCACCAGTAAATCCTCAATAACTCCCTTTGGCTTTCTCATTGATCTATCCGCTAGTTGAAGTCTCATTCCAGTTTCCTTGAGATCTCCTAAGTTGAGTTTCTTGAACATGGAATAAGGCATCAAGTTAATGCTGGCTCCTATATCACATAAAGTGTTTCCAACAAAGGTCTCACCAATTTCATAAGGTAGAGTAAAGCTACCTGGATCTTCCAATTTTTCTGGGATCTTATTCATAATAATTGTACTACAGTTTTTCGTGAGTTGCATAGTTCCATACCCTTCTAATTTCTTTTTGTTAAAACAAAGTTCCTTCATAAATTTAGCATAATTGGGCATGTGTGCTAAGGCTTGAACAAAAGGCAAGTTAATATGTAATTTCTTAAACATTTCTACAAACCTAGCCAATTGCTCATTTTTCTTCTCCTTCCTAGCTACAGCAGGAAATGGCAACCCATTAATATCAAGATCCTCTATGTTCGGATTCACAATACTCTTTCCCTTGTCATTCCTTAGAGCATCCACATCTACCTCTACTCTAGAGTTAGAAATACTTACCTTCCTTGTTGGTTCCTCCAAATCAGTTGATGAAGTTGGTGATTTACCTTTTTCTTCCTCTCGTGCTGCCTCCTTGCCACTTCTTAAAGTGATTGCTTTGGCTTCCTCTTTAGGATTTCGATCTACATTTGAAGGAAATGTCCCTGGTTGTTTGTTTGACATTGAAGTTGCAAGTTGACCCAATTGAGTCTCCAAATTTCTCATTGAAGCATCTTGGTTCCGATTCCATTGCTCTTGAGATTTCCACCTTGAATCTTTACTCACCATGAATTGTTGTTGGCTATTCATAAAACTAGCAAACATGTATTCTAGATTTGGCTTCTTTTCATGAATAGGTGGTCTTGATTGGAATCCCGGTGGGTGATAGGGTTGAGGTTGGGAATGATTAGAGCTTTGCCTTTGATGATGGTTTGGTGGATAGGGGGCTTGGTAGTGATTGGTGGCTTGTGGTTGGTGGGGCTGAGCATGACTATGGTAAGTATTTGAGTAGTAAGGGGCTCTTGGTTGTGGTTGAGAAGATGAAGCTTGTTGATTCCCATCCTTTCAAGAGAAATTTGGGTGATTTCTCCATCCTGGATTATATGAATTGCTGTAGGGATCATTCCTTCTAAAATCGCCCAATGCATTTACATCTCCTACAACTCCTCCTTTTTGGATAACTTGCTCACTTTCACACGGCCCACTCCCTTGATTTACTACAGCCACATTTTGAACTTTCAAGCCACTCAACTCTTTTTTTTACCAATTCTAGTTGTGTTTTTAGCAATGCCACTTCATCCACATTGTGTAACCCTTGTCTCCTTGGGATTGCTCTAGGGGCAGTCCATTAAGAGTCATGTGCCGCCATCTCATCCAACAACTGAAAAGCGTCCTCAAGTAGCTTGTTCAAGAAAGATCCTGCTGATGCTGCATCCAATAATGACCTTGTTTGAGGTGTAACTCTAGCATAAAAGATGGTCATCAATTGATAGACAACTATTTCATGATACAGACAGCTTCTCAATAATCTCCTAAACCTCTCTCAGGCCTCGTGAAAAGGCTCTTCATTCATTTGATGGAACCCCATGATGTTATTTCGAATGCTTGCAGTCTTTGTTGGAGGGAAAAATCTAATTAAAAACTTTTCTTGCATCTGATTCCATGACCATATTGACTGCCGTGGTAACATTTGTAGCCACTCTCTTGCTTTGCCAATCAATGTAAATGGAAACAACTTCAATCTTACTGCATCCGTACTAACACCCGAAATTTGAACAGTGTCACTAACTTCTAAAAATATGTCAATATGCTGAGCTGAATCCTTTACTTCTGAACCAGAGAACTGATTTCTCTGTACCATAGTAATGGTGGCTGGCTTGAGCTCAAATTGTACTCCTCTCGGTAATACAATTATTCGATGATCTTCATTCCACCTTGGCACAGCGTAGTCTCTTATTGTTCTTTGCCTAGGCAATTTTTCTCTTCTTGCCCCCGACATTTGTTCATGTGCCCTCGGCACTTGTTCATTCTTGAGAGGAAACTCATCAAGAGGAGGATCGTGCTCCATCTCGGTATCTCTATTAGCTCTCCTTCTTTGGTGTAGGGTCGTCTCGATTTCAGGATCAAAAGGCAGTATTTGCTCTTGTCTTGTTTTGTTCATACACTAATTTCACCTGAAAAGAATCAAGAAAAATAAAATAAGGAAAAGAAACACATACAAACAACAATCACAACTTACTAACAACGCTAAGTTCCTCGACAATAGCGCCAAAAACTTGTTGAGACCCTAGCAAGTGCACTAGATCGACGAGTAATAAAGTGGGGGTATAGTTAGGACCCTCAATATTGAATCCAAGGGAACCGTGTGTGTGAGAACTGTGAAAATTAATTGTATGCTAAAGAATTCCCAATTTAGTGTGTATGAGTTGTTTAATTTGTATAATGAAAACTTTAAAAACTAAAATATGCAATGAAAGGAAATTTAATTCTAATAACAGTAAATTGAGTACGTATTTAATTCAGAAAAATCAACAAGTATGAAAGTGTATAGAAATTAAAACGTTGCTTAGGTTCACTCATCCACCCCATACCCACTGTGAATTAATTTTATCTTAAGGTATATATGAACAAATTCGGGATAACCCTCTTAACCCAAGCTTCCCATTCCGGAGCCAGCTATTCTAGTTGCTAAACTTTCCATTCCGAAGCCAGCCCAACAACTAGCCTATGCACGGGTCTAACATCCTAAGTTTGGTTTGCCTTCCCATTTCGGAGCCAAACAACCCAAATCTCATCCATTTCACTCCACACTGTAGTCCTAAAATCACATTTAGAATCCCATTCCGGAGCCATCTAAAATAATACAACATTCATGAAAGAAAAACTGAGCAAGATTATTCATAGAATTCAATGCACTAGACTCAACACACATTCAAAGATATATAATGAACATCATTCATCCATGTATGGAAATTAACTCAATAGATTGAAAACCCGTGAAATATAAATAAGTATCAATGAAATAGACCATTCATTCATGTAAAGATCAAAATATGCTTAATATTCACATTGTGAGTAGGGGATTCAAAGCTTCCCCAAGCAACAAAGACAACTACTCACTATCCATAATGTAAAAAATGAACAAAGTAAGAGTGAGAACTATAAAACCCATTTTAAGCTGAAGATGTGAAGTTGATGAAGCTCCTTCTCTTCTTCTCCAAACAGCACTTTGATTGTAAGTAGTAATCCTCAAAACTAGAAACTAAAACTATAACTATCTTTGTGTTCTTGAAGTAAAACTAAGTTAAAAGTGTAATTTTTACAAGTAAAACTCAAAATCTAAGTATGAAGAACCCACAAAATATGAAAAAATGTGTTTTCTACTCTACCTAAACAGTCTAAGCACGAAACCCTAGAAAAGACTCTCTCTAAGTAGAAAATTTCACAGCTTTTATAGAGCTATCCAAGAGGCCACGGCTGGGACACTTTTGTCTCAGCTACGACAGAAGGAAAGGGTACGGTTGGAACAGTTTGTCTCAGCTGTGGCAAGCTTCTGGATCAAAAGTGTCTTCGTAGGCTGCCATGGCCACGGCTGCGACAGGTTTGTCTCAGTCGCGACCTTTGATGAAATGGCGCATTTTGAAATCTGCAGTGGCCACGGCTGGGACACTTTGTCTCAGCCGTGACCTTTAATAAAACAGTGCGCTTTGACTCCTGAATTAGACACGTCTGGGATAATTTGTCTCAGCCATGGCCATTGGTGAAATGGTGAGTTTTGCCATCTGCATTGGACACAGCTGGGACAAACTGTCTCAACCGTGCCTTAGTAAAATTTCCTGCAAAAAGTGAAATTTAAGACCATTAATCACCTAAAAACTTTAAATTAATCAAAATAACTAAAATAAATATAAGAAACACTAATATAGCCTTAAAACCCTAAAAGCATGCAATATGAGACACTAAAACGCACAAAATTATCCAGAAAATAAACACTAAAAACAAGATTATCAGTGATATTTCTGCTTCTTTCACTCCGAGTCATGTTTTGTGTCAAGGATGCCCCCTCTCCCCCTATCTCTTTGTTCTTTGTATGGAAAGGCTGAGTCAAGGCATCCAGGTAGCTATTACAAATGGTGTGTGGAAACCTATCCAGCTGAGTAGGGGTGGCCCGTGCTTAAGCCACCTCTTCTTTGCAGATGATTTGATCCTTTTCGCTGAAGCTGAGGTTGGACAAGCTGAGGTTATTAATAATGTGATTAATGACTTTTGTGCTAGCTCAGGATAGAAAGTTAGTGGCCAAAAAACTAATGTCTACTACTTCAAGAATACTGGTTCTCATCTTCGCAAGGAGATCAATCGCTATTTAGGTTTTAAAGAAGTTGCTGACTTGGGGCAAGTATCTTGGTATACCTCTCCTTCATTCGAGGGTCTCTTGAAAGCATTATGCTTATATACTTGATCGCATGAAGGGTAAACTGGCTAGCTGGAATTCCTCCAATATCTCGTTGGCTGGGAGATGTACTCTAGCTAAATCAGCCCTCTATTCCCTACCCACCTACATCATGCAGACCTTAGTGGTTCCTATTACTCTGTGCTCAGACTTTGACAAAATTTCTCGCAGATTTGTTTAGGATGGGTTAGAGGACACTCGAAAGCTGGCGCTTGTCCCTTAGAGCACGTGTACTCTACCCAAGAATAATGGTGGTCTTGCCTTTAGAGACTCCCAACTCCTTAATGCAACATTTATAATGAAGCTAGCTTGGAATCTTTTAGTAAATTCTCAGTAGTTGTGGGTTCAAGTTCTAGCTACTAAATATAAATTTAAGGATACCATTAACGCCCATCCTATGGTCCACCGTAATAGCTCTTCGCTTTGGAGGGGGATGTGTAAACGCTAGAGTAATACAAAAAATCACGCCTTTTGGATTATTGGCAACGGACATAAAGTAGATTTTTGGTTTGACAGGTGGGTGCCTGGGATCCTTTCCTCTCTGTTCCACATCACTTGTAAACCTATCCTAGAAGGTTTGATTGATAAGAAGGTAGCCTACTTTGCCAGCGATCATGGAGGCTGGAACTGGGGGATGTTTGCTAACTTCTTCTCTCATAACACGCTGGGTAAGATAGCTACAATTTGCCCACCCAATTCCAGTGCAGTGACTGATGAAGTCTTTTCGAATCTCTCCCCTTCAGGTGAGTTCACTGTTAAATCTACTTATGACTTGTTGAGTGGGAACCTAGCTGGTGATACCGACAATCTTTAGGATCAAATCTTGAAGTTGAGGGTGTCTCATCGAATTAAGACTTTCCTTTAGATGACTCTCAATAAAGGCATCATGACCAACTTAGAGAGGAAGCATAGACATTTTACCACATCGAATAACTGTCCACTTTGTGTCACTGTAGAAGAAATGAGTCTCCATGTGTTAAGGGACTACTTTGCTGCATTTTATCTTTGGAATCTGTGCCTCCCTAAGGACCTCTACAACATGTTTATGGAAGCTGTAAATTTAAGAAGTTGGATAAAGATAAACATGCAATGCCAAAATCTGCAGTATGAGGGGTTCGATGGCCAGATTTCTTCGCTATTGGCTGCTGGATCATTTGGAAGAACAAAAATGGTTCCATTTTCCAATATAACCATGGACCAACTTTTCTTTTACTACAAGTTGCTGTGAATTTGGCTAAAGCCTGTCGTGCAGTGCGGGCCAGGATGGACCTAACGGGTAAGGGGAAGATGGATCCAATCAAGACAGCATGGTCTCCTCCCCTTGCTGAATTCTTTAAAATTAATTCGGATGCTTCGATTTTTATTGGAGGAGCTGCTACTTGTGGTGGGGTGTTGAGGAATCATCGAGGCAGCTGGTGCAGCGAGTTTGTGGTCAATCTTGGGGCTTGTCCCATCCTGGTGGCTGAGCTTTGGGGCATCCTCTATGGAATTCACAAGGTGAAGGAGGAAGGATTTCACAAAGTTATCATTGAAAGTAATAATAAAATGGTTGTTGATATGATTAATGGCAAATGCTTAGTGAGTTCCACTTGCATCTCTCTCATTGATCATGTCCGTCGACTATCAAAGGATTTCTCAGACATCACCTTTCATCATATCCATTGGGAAGCCAATTTTGCAGCGGATTTTATGGCTCATTTAGGCCATGGTTTTCCTCCAGGATATCATAGTTTGTTGTTTCCTCCGCTTGGGTTGAAGACTTAGCTTTGCTATAATGTAACCGACATTCCTTTTGCTTGTTAGTGTTTATTTCCTGTGGGCTGTGCTCACCTTTTTATTACCAAAAAAAAGACCACCATTCTCGCTGGAGACCCTTGCAGAAATGACAATCTCCATTTGCTCAATTGCAATTAGATAACTTGGCAATCATATGGTACTTTGTTCATGAAATGATGAAAGCCGAATGCTTTCCCTTTTTTTTTGACAGTAAAACTCAAATTAGATTAATAAAAGATAGAGTTTACATCCTCAAAAATAAAAGAAGAAAGAAAATGAGGGAAAGATTCAACCCAAAAAGAAATAGGATCCAAATAAAGACAACCCTTAGCTAGGTGGTGAGTAGCTTTATTGTAGGATTGAGGAACGAAATGCTAAGAACATGACACAAATTCCTTAGTCAAGTGCTGGTAATCACCAAAAATTACACCAAATTCGATCTCAACTCAAAGTCATCACAGAGTTTATCCATTATCTGTTTACAATCAGATTCAACCACAATCTTTGGGAAGTAAAGACCTTTTGCTACTTGGAGACCAAAGGAAATTGTTAGAGATTCTGAAGTGAAGGAGTTCCAGTTACCCAACATTTGCTTTGAACCGCAAGCAAGAACATCTCCATTATGATCCCAAAAAATAGTATCCAAGCCAAACAAGTTATCTCCTATCATTCTTGCATCCGAATTCATCTTAACAAAACCAACTGGAGGAGGTAACCAGTGTTGATTCGAAGGGCCATGAGAGCACCATTTATTTTATGCATACCAAATATTTGATAACAAATAAAGCCAAATTTAGTTAAGTCAAAAGAGGAGAATCTGTCAAGAATAGAAGCAAGCCACCATTTGAAATTCTACCCTGATAAATGTATAATGTCAGAAAGACCAGCTAAATTCCATACATCCCAAAAAAAGTTGTAACGACCTGAATGTTGGGTAATCCGTGCATAGTATTTTCTGAAAGTGAACAGTACTTCGGGTTAAAAAGTACATCCGAAAATGAAAAGTACATTCGGAGATAAAAAATATTTTATTTGACCATCGAAAAATATTGATCACGGTTAGTTCGGGATTAAAATTTAAAGTAAAATTGAGGTCAAATAGGCCTTCAAAAATAAAAAAATATGAAAAACGAAATGGTTCGATTTAAATAGTAACTAGGTTGATCTAAATTTGATCGAACCTTTAAAAATAGCAAATGAGCTCTAAGAATTGCAAAAAATTTTCATATGTATCTTAAATGATGTGAAAAATATTTTGTCTGTAAAAAGTTAATTTTTTGGTGACATCGGTAATTGTTGAATCGAATCAATCTGATTGAATCGAATCAGTAACTGACTCTGATTGGGTTAAAATTTTGTATACAGTCTATTTTAAATATGATAAGAAGGATGAAATCAATTTTAGAGTGATTTGAAGTTAGAAAGGGAGAGAATTACAGGAAAGTGGCATATTGGGCTTAAATAGGGGTTTTGGATCTTAAGTGAGTGGGCCTTGGTTGAACCAAGCCAAACCCACTTAGACCTATATAAAATATAAAGAAAGGAGATATTTTTTGGCCAGCCATATTTATCTCCATCAGCCTTTTATTCCCCCTTCAAGGCCGGATACACCATAACCACCATTTCTTTAAAATTTCTTCAAGTTTTTTTTTGTCTCTCTAAATCTAAGCATCTTAGCTAGTATCATACCCCTTTAGATGATTTTTTAAGCCCATATCCCTTGATTCGAGGAAGTTAAGTAAGAGAAATTAAGTAAATAACTTAGGGTGTCAAAGTGAAGTAAGAGAAAATCATAATTTTAATTTGATTTTAAGGTGCCTCCAAGTATTTTTAGGTGCTTAGAGTTCATTTTTGGTGTTAATTTGAGCATTTGAGATAAAAAAAATTAGGATATTTTTTGATTAAAATTTTGGCTATGGTAGGTTTTCAAGATGAGGGACAAGCTTCCAAGGCTAAAAGGAAAGAAAAGGAAATCTAGGCAAGTCTAAGCTAAGGAGGAAGGTTTGTGGCTACTAAATAATTCTATTTCCCTTAGATCGGCATGATTTTCCTTTATGTAACTTAGAAAAAATTAGAAAAAACACATGCATAATTGAAATTGACCTTAGAATAATGAATTAAGACATTGAATATGCCTATTGGAAAGCTTAAATGGATTTAAATGATTGTGTAAGGTGAACTTCCTTTGGTGGCCGAATGGTTACCTAAAGAGAACTAAAGTATATTATGTGTATTTTTGATGAATTAAGCAGTAAAATGAACCTAGAAATTAATTAATGTGTCCATGAATTTTTATAAAATTTATGAAAATTATTTAAGTATTTTTGAGAAAAGGACTCGATTATGTACAAAGTGTATTTGATGACTTATTGTGAATTAATTAATTAAATAAATAAAAAATGGTAAATTATTGTGAAATAATTCACAAACTGTGCAAAAGTAATAAAAAAGTTGACTTACAAATTTACTGAAATGAAAAAGTTATTGAAACTATCAAAAATCTGAAAAGAAAAGTAAAATGAAGTGAACATTGCCTTTAGTAATAGTCAGACAGTCAAAATCTAACTCGGAATATAATTGGCTAGCCATAGGAACACATATATCACAGTGCAAGTCATGATGACTTGCTTTGCTATGGTAGGATCACCGATCTCCCATAATATCCGCTATGTTATGTACTCTGTTTAGTAAGAAATGGTCCTTTGGAATTATTTCTCAGTTTGTATTATGATCCTGTAGGGTCTACATCCTATATATCCGATCTAAAAATTTCTACCGAAATTGTACTAGGGGCATAATGATAAGAATAAGTTAAAAGTACAGAAAGAAAGCTAAAAATGAAGTTTAGAATGAAAAATTACCTAATTGAAAAGAAATAAAAAGTTTAGAGGCAAAACGGTAATTTTTTCAAATATTGTATATAATGAGTAAAAGTGATAAAGAAATAAATAAAAGGATAAAATGGTAATTTCGTGAACAAACAGTTCAAAATGAACTTTTAAGAAGTGAAAGGATTAAAATATAATTTTGCATAGAAAAGCTAAAATAAGGATCAATTGGTAAATTTGTGTGCCAAAAATTGAATGTGAAGTGAAAATAAGTTAATTAATGGTAATTTTGTAATTAAAGTATAAAAGGACAATTTTATAATAAAATGAAAAATAAAAAATTTAATTGAAAAGTTTACCAAAATATTGGCATTGAATTAAATTGACTGTTAGAACATTGAAAATTTTATTTTTGATAAGAAAAATTAATGATTTTGTATAATTAACGTAAAAATACTTGTCTAAGAAATACTATGATTTTTAGTCACCATTAGGTATATTTAATATTTAGCGCATAGGATTTACTGCGTGCAGGTACCGATGATAGGGTGGAGCAATAGTACACATCAGGAGCAATTTTGAAGGAATGAAGATAATAGAAATATTTGGTAGGCTGACATGTGTATATTTGTTTAACTGGATTTGAAGTAAAAAGTGATTATATTTGAATAATATTGTACATGTATGTGTAAATATAGGTGTTGACAGGAAGTGGCTTGAATGATGTTTTGAAAGGAAATTGAGAATGAATGAATGGATATATATTTTATTTATAAACTATTGTGCCCTTGAGGGGCTGTGGAATTATTTATTTTTCAGAGGGCTAGATAAGTTTATAGCCATTATATTGCCATATTTTTGTAAAATGAATAGTAAAAATTGGATAATTATAGGTCAGCGACAAGTGAATTTGTTAACAAGAATAATAGATAAGGATTGGCAATTAATGAATTATTTGGTTAAGTGTATGATTTTTAAGATAAGAAAAGAAAAAAAATTTTCGGCTAATCGCTTAAATTCGTACGACTGTAACAGTAAGGGTGTTACAAAAGCTTCATTCACGGAAGAGATGAAGAGTAGATTCAATTTTGCCTAGGAGTGTGCAAAAACTGACCCGACCCGATGAACCTGACCAACCCGAGCTGAACCGACCAATTAGGGTGGGGTTAATCGAATGAATAGGATCGATTCGATTTTTGATATTAGGTATATTTCGGGTTCGGGTAAGGTAAAAACCCGACTAATCCGAACCCAATCGAACAATTCAATTTTTTAAATATATAAATTAGGGGTGTGCAAAAATCGAATCGATCCGATCAACCCGACCAATTCGAACCAACCAATTTGGGTGGGGTTAATCGGGTTAATAGGATTGGTTCGATTTTTGATATTAGGTATATTTCGGTTTCGGGTCAGGTGAAAATGACTAACCCGAACTCGACCGAACAATCCAATTTTTTAAATATATAAATAAAAAACTGATTTCTCTACAATATTAATTAATATATAATATATATTTAATATAATTTTAAAATTGTTAGTTTGTTGTATTTTTAAAATATTTTTTATGGCATTTAATATTATTTATTTGTATTAATTTAGAATTTTAATTTAAATATGTAAATTAAAAAAATAAAATTCGGGTTATTCGGGTCGGGGCCCGAAAAAAAAGGAGTTAATCGGGTAGGAGCCCGATATTTATATAGGGTAGGGTCGGGTGAGGAAAATATAAGAATTTTGGATTTTGGATTAATCGGGTTTGGGTCGGGTTCGGGTATGCACACCCCTAATATAAATAAAAAATTAATTTCTCTACAATATTAATTAATATATAATATGTATTTAATGTAATTTTGAAATTGTTAGTTTGTTGTATTTTTAAAATATTTTTTATGGCATTTAATATTATTTATTTGTATTAATTTAGGATTTTAATTTAAATATGTAAATTAAAAAATAAAATTCGGGTTATTTGGGTCGGGGCCCAAAAAAATGGGGTTAATCGGGTAGGGGCCCGATATTTATATAGGGTAGGGTCGGGTGAGGGAAAGATAAGAATTTTGAGTTTCGGGTTAATTGGGTTCGGGTCGGGTTCACCCGAGCCCGATTGATGCACACCCCTAATTTTGCCATAGAGAGAAAAAGCATCTGAGACATGGGATAGTCGTCATTTAATAGCCAAATTGACAGGTTAAATATCCAACGTTGCATGAGGAAGATTAAGATAATTTTTTTTCCAGAATAACTTAGAATCTGAGGAAGAAGAAGAACTAGCAATAGAATAAAATGCCACTCTGTAACCACTCTTCACTATATAATGACCACTGGAGTGATATAACCAAGCCAAAGTATCCACATTATCAGGTGAGCCCAGTGGAATTAGCTTGATTATCTCCATATCAATCGAAAAAAAGACACTATCAATTAAATCCCAATTCCACAAACCAGTATCATGGTCAATCAAATTTGCACTGTAGCATTCATAGGAAGAACCTGACAAGGAGAAATAATGCTAAATGAATGCGGTTGAGGAATCCATCTATCTCTCCAAATATTTAAAGACTTTCCATTTCCTACTTGCCAATATGTACCCATTTTTCAAATCTTCCTCTATGCAAGAATGCTTTCACCAAGTATAACTCGAGTTTAAACCCAAGCCAGCATAAAAAAAAGAACAATGAAGGAAATAACGAGGCTTTAATAATTTGGCTAACAAAGAATTCGGATTAGTAGTTAAATGTCACCCCTGCTTAACCAATAAAGCTTGGTTAAAGCTCGCAAAAAAATGAAAATCCATACCTCCTTCATCCTTCGATTTACACAAAGTTTTTCAACTACAAAAATGTAATCTCCTTTCATCAGATTTTTATCCCCACCAATGACGACAAATTAACGCCCTCATATCTTAACAAAGACCATCAGGGAGTAAAAAACATTGCATGATATAAGTTGAAATCGCCTGAGCCACTATTTTAATCAATAATTCTTTACCAGACCAAGAAAGCATTTTCTCCTTCCATCCCTACAAATGATGCTATAATTGCTCCTTGACTTGATTAAAAACCAACTGCTTTGCTTTACCAACCAAAGTTGGCATTCCCAGGTAAAACTCATATTTGTCCACCCTTAAAACCTCTAAAATACGAGTTAAATAAAAAGCCAGATTTGCATCAATATGAGAACTAAATGACATCTTAAATTTTGAGAGGTTAATCTTCTAACTTAAAAAGAATTCATACCGTTATAGTACCAATAAAATTGCTCCTACTTCCAAAGGTGTAGCCTTAAGGAAAAGAAGATTGTCATCAGTAAACAAAAGATGTGAAATCAATGGAGCTTTTTGATAAATTTGAATACCATGAAGAGAACCTGCTACAATAGCCTCATTAATTAAACTAGATAAACCTTATGTGCATAACAGGAATAAGTAGGGTGATAAAGGATCTCCTTATTGCAGCCCCCAAAAGGGGTGAAAATTGCCACAAGCTTCCCCATTGATCAAAACAGAATAAGAGACAGAAGTAACAAAATGCATTACAATTGTTACCCATTTTTTGGAAAAATCTAGCTTGCTCATAATAGCTTGTAAGAAAGCCCATTCAATCTTGTCATAAGCTTTAATTATATACAACTTCATAGACATGTATTTCTTGCTGGATTTTTGACTGACTTTCATTTGACGAAAAGTTTTAAAGTCTAAAAGGATATTATCTGTAATTAAATGCCCAGGCACAAAAGCCTCCTGAGCCTTATCCATCACATCACCCAAAATAGACTTTAAATGATTTGGTAACACTTTGGTAGCAATTTTGGAAATTTTATTACACAAACTAATGGGACGGTAAGCAGAAATCACCTTAGGATCCTTCACCTTAGGGATGAGAGCAATAAATGTATGATTAAAATTATCTGGCATCTCCGCTCCCTCCATAACTGCCACCACCAGATTGCTAACCTCTGCACCTACCATGTCCCAGAATTGTTGATAGAAAAGAGATGGGAGACCATCCGGACCAGGTGATTTAAAAGGGTGCATCATTTTAACCACTTTCAAAACTTCATCATATAAATATGGATGGTCTAACATATAATTCATATCATCGAAAACCTTTACTGGAACAAAAGGCAGGTCACTCACCTCTACAACTTGAGCTTTAGATTCAAATAAATCCTTATAAATGTAAAAGATATGGATAACTAGATCCTCTCCTTTCAAGAAGTTATTTTGAGAATCATACAAACCCAAGATATTATTTACCTGTTGGCTTTTAAAAGCCACAGCATGAAAGAATTTAGTATTGTGATTTCCCTTCTTAAGCCATAGGATACAAGAACGTTGACACCAATGCATTTCATCTCTATGAGAAAATTTAGCAAGCAGACTTTTGAGAATCCTTCGCTTAGCAACCACATCAGGGTCGGTGCTAGGAGACAAAGATTGTAGTTCCTTCCTCACTTTTTTGTTTTTCTTATTAAAATTCCCAAATGCCTCATTATTCCATTATTTTAAAGAAGAAAAGTAGCTTGTAATTTTTGTGTTCCAGCCAGCATTTCTAGTCCAGGCCAATTTTATTACCTCTTTGCAAGTAGGTTCAAGGCACTATATAGCCTCAAATATAAATCTATTTTTCCTCCTAGCTGACACCGGCTTACCTAAAACATCCAAAGAGATTGGCAAATGATCAAACCCAATAAATAAGATATGAGAGACAAATGCGAATAAGAATTTTTATACCTAAAAATGAGAAGTTAAAAATCTATCAAGATATTTTTCAATAAAATGGGCACCAATTCTTCTATTATCCCAAGTGAAAAGATATCTAGTAAAGCTCAAATCAGATAAACTATAATCCCCAAGCATATCTTAAAAAGCTAAGATAGCTGATTTTGACTTGGTGCTTCCTTCTACCTTTTTAGACTAATTTAAAATCTCATTAAAATCCCCCATTACAAACCAAGGGAGAGAAGAAACAGTATGAAGATGTCTAAGTAACTCCCAATATCTATATTTCAAATTGCCCTCAGGCCAACCATAAAATCCAGTCAGTCTCCATACTAGCACTAAATTCACAAGAATCTCAAAGTCCAAATGATGAACTGAGTAAGATAATAAATGCAAATCACAATCCTCCTACCAAAAGCAAGATAAACCTCCCACACCATTAACACCTCTAACATTAAAATTATTTTTGACACCCAATGAGACCTTAATAAAATTCATTCTATCCTCTGAAACATGAGTCTCCATAAGAAAGAGGATAAAAGGGGAGTGTGAATTCACCAACCATCGCAGATTAATAATTACTAAGGAACTCCCTAATCCCCAACAATTGTAACTTATAATCCTCATTGTGATAGGGAACTATGGTCCTTACCATCGATCGTCCTGTTAAAAGAATGTGGAATAGTCATTAAAGCCTTAGCATATTTGGTAACTAAGTTAACATTAACCACTCCTACCCTACCATCAGACCTAATTCTTTTTTAGAAGGATATAATCCTTCAAAACCATATCATCATTCATGGGTTGTTTTCTAGCAAGTCTTTTCCACGTGCTTTGATTTTTCCTAGTATTATTTATGCTAGACACAGGTATATTATTTTTATCACTAACATTAAACCCATCCCCATGATCACAAACATTAGATAAATCAGTGTCACTCAATTTAAACATTTGACTAGAAAACTCGGTAAAAGTAATAACAAGGACATCAGTCAAAATAGAAATAAAGTTACCTGACATTGAGTTAACAGTAGACACTGAATCTTTTTCAAGAATTAAAGCCTCATCCTTACCCCTCTATTGCATTACGCTATCCACTTAGTGATTATTTTGAACATGAATCTACTGTATGACATTAGACAACCCATTAACTTCCTTAACTGAAGCAGAAACACCCTTAATTTTATTATTCAAAACTAGTAGAATATCAACAAGAGAGTGAGTCATTATTATTTCTATTAATCTATTGTCCATCCCTTTTGCCTCATTATTATTAACAACATCTTTCTGCCTATCTTTATTCAATTCAGTCAATAGTTTATTCTCTCTTTCAATCTCAGATGAATTACGTAATTGAAAATTCTTCATCGGAAAGGCACACAACCAGTCTCCATACTGATTTTTCATCATGTTCTTGTCATATTCAGCATTCAAATGGCACAAGGAACCATATGAAAAGTAGAATTTAGGAAGGCATTCATACTTTAGTTTAACCCAAGACATGTGGTCAGACCCAAACTTCACCAGAACACCTGTAACGCCCCCAATTTTTCATTTGTTGTGCATGATTTATTATGATGCATGATTAATTATTTTATGATAATTTTAGTAGTGATTAAAGTTGATAAGGATAGAAAAGTTACAATGAGTGCTCCGTTAAACGTGTCAGGCCAGAAAAATTCGAGCATTGGTAACCTGACGAATAATGTGAGATTAATTTTAAATATGAAAGTACGTGTTAATTAAAGTCTGGGAATAGGAGAAATATTATTAGGAGTGCAATTTGACTTTTACAGTGTGAAAATTAAGGAAAATTAAACCGTTATATTGCAAATTTTCCTTTAAAATTAAAATAACAACTTATTATTTACAAGGGTATTAATGAATAGTGTAGGTCTTAAATTTAGTTAAGAAGGCATTACATTTAATGGTATCAGAGCATCGATTTAGGCGATCCTAAGATCGGAGAGGGTATGTAAGCGAAGAAATTATTACAACCTATGTACATGCCATATGGAATGAGTGAATTCGAAAGGGCAAGTTTGCTGTTATCTGTTTCCTCAGATAATTTGAGTATAAATAAGTAAGTTGGTGATTGAGGACCAAAGTTAGACTGTTAGTTACCTCAATAGTTATGAGATAATGCTTCTGGGTGATCTTGTTAACCCAGCTAGTATACACTGCCACTAATATTATGCATCAATCATCCATGTGTACATTTGTGTTTCTGTCCATGCATAGACATACGATATACATACATACAGTTCAGTCATGTGGCCACATGCTTTATAGTATACATATGCATTTGTTATTGTATAGTCATACAATTACATGCTTTGTATTTGATTTTGTTAGTGGCAGTTTTGTTATACTAGTAAGGGGTTATAGCTGAAACCCAGTGTAAATTTCGTCAATTATGTTGAATAAAGGCCTCATTGAGGTAAAAGAGATGTTTGATTTCTATTAGTTATTGAATCATTTAAGAATAGACAATAAATATGGATCTTTTCTTAATAAGGAGCCTATGTATAGAATTCAAGTTGATAAAGTAATCAATTAAGGAACAAACATATGCTCTGTTATAGTGGTTTGAATATATCATGACGTGGGGAAATATGAGTAGCAGTAACTATAATTTTGCTATGCAGATAAATTTCGAGGACAAAATTTTATTTAGGGGGGTAGTACTGTAACGCCCCCAAATTTTCATTTGTTGTGCATGATTTATTATTACGTATGATTAATTATTTTATGATAAGTTTAGTAGTGATTAAAGTTGATTAGGATAGAAAGGTTGCAATGAGTGCTCCGTTAAACATGTCCGGACCAGGAAAATCCGAGGATGAATGACCCGGCGGATAACGTGAGATTAATTTTAAATATGAAAGTACGTGTTAATTGAAGTTTGGGAGTAGGAAAAATATTATTGGGAGTGTAATTTGACTTTTACAGGTGTGGAAATTAAGGAAAATTAAGCCGTTATATTGCAAATTTTTCCATTAAAATTAAAACAACAACTTATTATTTACAAAGGTATTAATGAATATTATAGGTTTTAAATTTAGTTAAAAAGGCGTTACAACACCCCTTCTAATTGGGTTCTTAACAGGAATAGACACCTTAAACCGTAAAAAGGGTTTCCACCCTAGACCATCTCCCTCATCAATTTCAATCAAAGATCCAATCATATTTGCAATTAGTTTTGTTGTGTCAATAGAAGACCAGAGGAAGGGAATATCATATGCCCTCACCCAAAAGGTTGCAAACGAAAATTCACCGGAAGAGGCTGTGTTTGTTTTCTTCACATCTTGAATCAAGAGTAACCTATCATCAAAGCACCAAGGACCTCCATTAACCACTTTCTTCTTATCATCTTCAGAAATAATTGAAAAAAAAATGTTATCCCCCAACTGTCTAAAATTAAATCCTTTTTACAATCACCAACTGCGTAACATTATATTTCAAAGTGTATGAACATTAAAGTCCTTCCCATTCAATAGGTGGCCAATAAGGCAAAGAGAAATAAAGATCCTTTGGGAATTAGTTACTGTTCCATTAGGAGATACCTCGTTAACAAGACTCTCCTCTTCAGTCAATTGGAGAGATGAGAACATATCATCTAGCATATCAGAATCAATTATAATAAACAGAGCAGAAACATATAACTTCAAAGAAATAATGATCATAGAGGCAGAGGAAGAAGAATAAACCTTAGAAACAGGGAGAAAGACCCAAAATTCCAATCGGGAATGGGAGAGAGAGAACCCTAAAAGATAGGGAGTCGTATTGTTGTTGTTGTTGTTGTTAAATGCTTTTCCTTAGTATTAGTACCATCAATTTTTGTAGCCAATAATCTAATTTCATGCAAAAAAGAATGAATTTTTAATCTCATATTCTATTATATTAAATCTTCATTAGCTCTTTTTCCTCGAATCATCCCAAAGATATTTATTTATTTTGATTTTTGATAGTATTAAATTTTAATGAAAAAATTTATACTTTAATTTTTAAACTTTAACATTTTTTATTTGAATTTTTAAATTTTAATTTTTTATATCAAATAACTTAGAGGTGGCAAAATTGATCCAAATCCAAATTCACGCCAAAAAAAATGATTCAAATCTAATCAAACCCAAATAAATAGGGATTTTTACAAAAATATACAGAAAAAATAAAATAACAAAAATGCAATAATTCTATAATTTTTTCGAAAATACAACTTTTTAAATTTTCAATAACAAAAATACAACTTATATATTTCAAAAAATACAACTTTTTTATAATTTTCTTAAAGTAAAACCAACCTCATATTTTTAACATTCCCTATTTTATTATAGAATTGAATCCAAACATAATCAAATAAACCTATAAAAAGTGCACCCTTCAGATATTGATCGGGGAATGGACACTGTGGCACAGTGGTTAAAAGAACTTTCCTCCCTTCATGGCTCAGCTTCGACAATCTCCTCGCAAGCACATCGTAGTGAAGGCCATCACTCTCGATGTCAAAGTCTATACCATCCAATATGGCATTGCTGAGCGGTCATGAATTTGATTGGCCTCCAAAGAAGTTATTACACAAATACTCTGCAACTTTTCTAGCATCATCAGGTGATGCTAAGGAGTAGCCATCGGAGTCACCTCTTATGGACAACAAAACCTTAATTCCTTGGTTTTGGCAATTTTTTTATGCCCATATAAAACTTTTGGCAGCCATTTATTGATGGATCACAATGACCTAATAAGTTGATTTGAGGAGGTTTGCCATTGCCAAATACTGAAAGGAAAGCAATTATAACAATTTTATATTTTCCAGAGGCACGTGTGACAGTAAGTGTTCCATTTTTGTTTTGGCCCCGATAGACGGCAATACGTCCATCAGTGGTTGATTTGAGAAACAAAGCAAGGAATAGAATAGCACCATCCCACCACCGACCATAACTTCACTGGAAACTGTGAGTTTTTAATTACTTAATTATATAATTTGCCATCATCTCCATTAACAATGCTTGCAGATCTTCTAAAATGTCCCTCTTCTACTATTTTTGCCAACATCAACTCAATTCAATTGCTCCACAGAAAAATAAATTTGAATTCCCATTTCTCTATAACTAAATAATTTTAATTTCAAAATATAAATAATAATATTTCTAAAATAGATTACCTGCGTGCTAGCATTTTCCATCAGTAAGACCATTTCTTGCATAAAATCATAAAAGCCCTATTTTGGAAATTTCATTTGTTAATTTATTCAGGAATTGTATAATTTTATCCTTTTCTTAATTATTAGATATAAAAAGGAAGATGGAAGAAGAAAGAACTCACTTCATCGTCATTGTCTCCAAGAAAGCTCAACATTTCGGCATCGTGTAATTTTCTCTTTTTCGTATCTGATAGAACTGAGAAATAAAACTATCTATTATAAGCTTTAATAATCATATATAATTACCAAATGGATAACAAATTCAAAAATTTGCTCATATTCTTTACTTAATTATAATATACTCCCTTCATTTTTTTATCCGTAATTTTTATTATTTTTACAATAATTAAAAATATTAATTAAATTTAAATTTAGTATTAAATTAACATAGAGATCTAAGTCATATGTTAAAATTGACACATCTATTAGGGATGAGCATGGATCTGTTAACCGGTTCATTAATAATTTTCTTAAACCAGTCCATTATCATTGGTTAACCGCTATATCAGTTTCGGTTTTTAATTTAATTTTTCGAATCGGTTTATCGGTTAACCACTAAAAAATTTTAATATATAAATTTAATAAATTATACAATTTATAATATTATTTTTAATAGTTAAAAATGTTTTAAAAATGGAAAAATACTAATTAAATACAATATCCATTAAAATAATCAAAATAAAAATAAAATTTCCATAATTAATTATAAAAATTAAAAATATTCAATATAAAACTAATAACAGAATGTTAATTATGCACATAATTTTAATGTTTATTTACTAAAAATATATATTTTACAAAGTTATATATCATAATATTTATAAATTACACAAAAATTGAAAAATATAAGTGTAAAATTTAAAATATAATTCATAAAATACATAAATATTCGGTTTTGGATCAGTCAACCACTGGTTTTTAAAGTAAAAACCATAAATCTAAAATTTTGGTTCGGTTAACCTAAAAATTGATTCAATTTCGGATCGATTTTTCAGTTAACCAAAATTTCGGTTAACTATGCTCATCCCTAACATCTATCTTTAATTGAAAAATTAAAAAAAAAAATTGTTTTTTAGGAAAGAATTTTGAACTAACTTTTTTTTTATTTGTACCAACTAGAAATAGTTTAATTGTGTAATTATTTTTGAACAAAAAGTAATTATTTTTTATTTTTATTTACTATATACATTTGCTAATTGTGAATTATGATTCTAATTGTGTGTACTTGCTCTATACATCAAGTGTACATGTTGTATACACCTTGTGTACTAGCTGTATACACTGTGTGGACATCATGTATACACAGTGTGTACTAGCTATATATACAGTATGTACATGCTGTATACACAATGTGTACATCATGTATATATTGTATGTATATATTTTATACAGTTAGTACACACTATGTATACATGATGTACATACGGTGTATATATGATATACGCACTGTGTATATAGTTAGTACCCACTGTTTATACATCAAATACACATGACATATACAACATGTACATACGGTATATACATCAAATACACATGGTATATACAGCTAATACACACTGTGTATATAAGATGTACATACTATGTATACAGTATATACACACGGTGTATACATGATATACACACTGTGTACTTCTATATACACTGTGTGTACTAGCTGTATACACCGTGTGTACATGTTCTATACAGTGTGTACTAGTTGTATACACCATATGGATATGCTGTATACACCGTGCACTAGCTGTATATACTGTTTATACTAGCTATATACACCGTATGTACATGTTGTATACAATGTGTACTAATTGTATATACCGTGTGTACATGCTATACACACAGTGTGTACATCATGTATATACAATGTGTAATAGCTATATATACAGTGTGTATTTGGTATATACATAGTGTGCCTAAAGGTGAATGAACAAGATAAAGAGTGTAGGCTAAAAAATGTAAGCATAAAAAAATACATTGTATATATAGCAAGTATATATTGTATATACAGTATGTACATATAGTGTATACAGTTAGTACACACAGTGTATACAAAAAATTTGACTTGCAAAGTGAAAACATAAATTAAGCAAGATCGCCACGTGGTTATCTCAATCAAATGGTGACTAAGTTTAAAGAGACAGTGAATGAAAGCTAAGTTTAAATAGAGAGTGAACGAAAGTTAAGTTTCCAGAAGGAGTGAAAGTTGACGATGAATGAAAAATAATCGTATACAAGAATATGAAAAACAGTTATCTATAATTGTTACTGATGAATTTCAAGCATTCAGTAAAATTTAATTATTTAACAATTAAATATGAGATATAGTGACATATAATAAGACGCTAATTAAAATAATATATATATAATTTATACTGTAAATTCAATAAATGATTTACAAGTTAGAATTATGTCTATGTATTTTTACCCAATTGAACCTCATATATATATATATATATATATATATATATATATATATATGAGGTTCAATTGGGTAAAAATACATAGATATAATTCTAACTTGTAAATCATTGATTAGATTTACAGTATAAATTATATATATTGTTATAATGGATTATTGTGAAAAATAAATATTTATATATTAATTATATTTATTTTAGTTTTGCATTTTGTAAATATTAATTAAAGTATAAAATTATCTGAGGAATAATTTCACATATAGGACAAATATCCCCATACCGCATCTTTTTGTTACATTTTTTTTAATTTAATTCATTTCACACTTTCTGCCAAATATTTGACATATTTATTATATTATTTTATTCTATTGAATATGATTAGCAGTTCAAGATTATTCAAAATTTATAAAAAAAATTTAGAAATAGAATATGATACAAGTAGGAATCATAATAGATATATTTCAAATTAAATTTTCTAAACAGAGCCTAGATTTACAGTATAAATTATATATATTATTTTAATTAGCGTCTTATTATATGTCACTAGATCTCATATCTAATTGTTAAATAATTAAATCTTACTGAATACTTGAAATTCACCAATAAAAATTACAGATATTTGTCTTTTATATTTTTGTATACAATTATTTTTCATTCATCGTCTTTCACTCCCTCTGGAAACTTAACTTTCGTTCACTCTCTCTTTTTTAACTTAGCTTTCATTCACTATCTCTTTAAACTTAGCTTTCTTTTATTTTCTTGAAACTGAATTGCATTTACCATTCTACATGATTTTTATAAGAGGTCCGATAATTGGATTCAACACGTGAATTGACGGTGCAGATTCTTCTATTTTTACAGCCTGTCATTGCTAAAATGGGACTGACATATTCTTCCATTTTCATAGCAATGTGTTGCAGAATTTGAATGCGTGCCCTACCACTATGCAGCCTTCCATGCATCTACCAATTCACTTCACCTGTGGGCCCCACCAGCCTGATTCTGTAATAATTTATTGCAGAAATGGGTGAGACACTCCATTTTTCCAAATAGTAAAAAAACAACCCCCATTTCCCAATTAACTTTTTCTTACACCATTTTTTAAAAAAATCTCTAGTACTCATCTACTGTAGTTATGCTTATGTCTGTCATTTTTCAAGGAGTAATATCATTGATAGAATATTATTATTGTTGATTATCGATGGTCAGGTATTTCATATTGTGTAAGAAATATAATGCAATTATCATTATATTTAGCCAAAAAAGAAAATAACACAGCTAATAAAAATAGAATGATTAACACAATTCAATGGCTTTAATTAATTAATAAAAAATTTATAATAATTTGTATTAAATCAATGAATCGATTAAAATTCGTCAAATTCATTTGAATATTGATCTATTTTTTATCTATATTTTTTTATTCATTTATAATTCATCCACGTATAACTCGTCCATTGAAGACACAATTCAAATCTGTCTAATCTTTACATTTGCCACCTCTACGAATAACTTTTAAAATTATGTATAAAATTTAAAAAAATATAAAAATATAAAACACTTAATCTCAATTTTAATATTTATTTTAAATTTAATATATTTTAATAGATAAAGTTAATATTCAATATATAATTTTAAAAATTTAAAAATTCAATTTTATAAATTCAAAACTCAATATAAAAAATATTAAAATTCAAAGATTAAATTTGTGTTTTCAGATTTCAGTTTGTCTTAACACATCATTTCAAAGAAAAAAGGCCAGAAAGGTGTAAAAAAGTTTCCAAAATTTTGTCCATAGTTTGGTTCCCCAGAAATTATGGCAATCTACTAGTTGAAACTTAGTATTAATATTAAACCCCATTGAGTTAATGGAGACTGCCATTTCCACTAGGGTCTCTTGTGGCAATCGTGGTCTTCTATCCTTGTCGTACCGTGTACCGCTGCGTTGGTTGACATGCTTCTCGATATCACTTTCGTAGCTCATGTTTGCGAAAATGAACATTTTTGCATTGTGCATCTCTGCTTTCTTTGCCTCCACGTCGGTAGGTGTGGTATTTCGGTTCCATTTTTGCAGCTACCGATTATGAAAACAAGCAAATCACACCAAATTTTAAAATATTTTATATAATATCCTATAAATTTAATATTTTTTCTCAAAAAAATTATTATTTATTAATAAAAAAATCCCCTAAACAAGACTTACTTCCTTTCCGAGAAAATTCTTATTTATATGCAGCTAAAAGAATATAAATTTAGAAAAATGTTATGTGATGGACTAAAATATACAAAAGAGTTTTGTTATTGTTGAAGTAGGCCATCAATTATCAATATTCAAGATGAGGCAAAGAAATTTGAAGCAAATAAATTTCCAAAATATTCACATTTTTATTAATTAACTGCAAACAAATAATACAAAACTAAAGAATAAAAATATCAAGCTCCCCCCAAAAATAAAAATATAGCAACAAAGGAATCTCAACTCAATTTATCCTGCGAAAGGAACAAAGATTCTTGTAAGCTGAGAGACGAGTCCGATGACGAAGAGCCATAGCCATCTCTACGCCCACAATCATCCACTCAGAAGAGAGCGATACAAAAAGATGAGGCTATGCAGAGGAGGGCTGAGGAGACAGCTAAGAAAAAAGTTATCGATCTGGTAGCTATAGTTGATCCCCGAATTGCTGCAAGAGGTAAAGAGCCTATCATGAACGAGTCCACTGGGCGGGCTGTGGGGAAAACTCTTGAGAGGCAGACTCCATCTCTGGATAAAATTTTAAAGGAGTGCTTTGGCGATGATTGGTCCATGAATAACAGAGCTGTGTCCAACTTCATCTGCTAAGGTCTTCTCCAAGAAAGCGACTTTAAGGTAATGGGGGAGCCCAACTTGCTTGCTCGAGAGTATGGTCTGTTTCAGCAGCAGAGCTTAAAGGTAACGCTCATGTTCTTCTACTTCATATTTCAATAAATATAACTTGTACTTTTTTCCGACTAACTGTCGCTTTCTTTCTCTTTTTTTTTCCTTTTAGCTAATAAAAAAAGGCTTGCGTCTGCATGGTATGGCAGCCTTCACCCGATCAAAATGGAAGGATGTCATTCGTCAGCAAAGGGAGGCAGAAGCTAACTGGGATGCGGGAAAAAAGGAGTCCCTCCTCCTAAGGTCAGAGGTGGAGGAGCTGAAAAGAAAGGTAGCTCGACAAGCTCAATACCTTAAATCACGACAAAGCGAAGTCAATTATCTAAAGGGAGATATCGTGTGCCTTGCTACGGATAATGCTCAATGCAAGAGATTTGAAGAGGAGGCAACTAGGCTGAGGGGTGAATGCACACATCTTTCTGCTGAGTGCGCTAAAGCCAATACGAATAGAGATAAGCTTTATCAGAGCGCGATCTTCTTCAAGGCGAGCGAGATTCCCTGCAGACTGCCTTGGCAAAAAAGAGGTTGTGAGACCCTTACTTGACCCTAAATGAATTTTATGTTTTGAGAGGAGTTTTTATTTGATTAAGATTAAGAATTTAATGAGAAATTCGTATTAATGGTGATTAAGGGATAAATTATGTCTTATTTATTTTAATGACATGGGAAATAAATTGATTAGTGTGATTTAATTTTTAATTGAGGGTTTAATTGGAGTATAATTATTGATTTGGGGTAAATTGGTAATTATGACATTTTAATGGGGTCAATTGAGAATTTGAGAACAATGGAGAGGCTAATGTAAGAAAGAGGTTAAATGATGAGGTTGAATTAAGAATTAATTAAATGGTGGGGTATAATTTGTGACATGCAAAGAATTAGATGTTATTAATGTGACATGCAAGATTTGGTGGAAAATCTTGGTAACATGCAAAAACTTGAAAGGATCACTTGGAGAATTTTCCTTATCATTATATAGGCTGTAACTTAGTGGATGGAAGGAGAAATTCAGATGGAAGTGAGTGTGGTCGGCTAAGCTTGTGGAATGAGAGAGATTTCCTATTTCTTTTGCTTGCTTAATCTATATCTCTAAGGAAATCTTAAAGAAAACTTTGTGCATGTTAATTATTCAAGAAGAAATTGGTAAAGATTATAAAGGTAAGGTTTAATTTTGGATATCTTCATCCCCTTCTTCTTCTTCTTCTTCTTCATTTCCTTATGTGAATTTCGGATGGGCTTGGTTGCTGGAAATGATGGATTGGGGATGATTTGTGTTGTAGTTAAAGAAGGAGGAGATAGAAAGGATAAAGGGAAGGATATTGCAAGGGATTGAAAGCTTGGGTGTGATAGGGGTCGGCTAAGGTATGGGATGGTACTCACATTGCATGCATGTGATTGTTGATTGTATCATCAAGGTGTATGTGTGTGATAGATGAAATAATAGGGATGAGATATGAATTTAGAATATGTTACAATATGTGTTACATGAAGATTTGCTGAAATTATTGACTGTAATTAAGCTATAAAATGAGCTAGGGATCTTAATTTAAAGCTTTGGTAATTTTGATAGTTCCATATGAGATATATGTATAAAAGTGTATTTGAAAAATATCACTAAATTGGCCTTTAAATTAATCCCTACATTGATGGAACATTAGATGCATCTTTGATGCTAATATTTTAAAAACTAGAAACGTAGGGGAACAATGTTTTAGAAGACCACTTTTGCTGAAAATATCTTTTGGAATGTCAAAAATGTTGTGTAATTTGAAGTTGTAAATCTGTCTCGCAAAAAAAATTATTAAGGCCTTAAGGGTAGTCGCGGCCGAGACCATTTGTCTCAGCCGTGGCAACCTTCTGTGGCCAAATTACAGTATTTGGTCGTGGTCGAGACCATTTGTCTCAGCCGTGGCCACCTTCTGTGATCGATTACAACCTTTCGTCTCGACCGAGACGAAATGTCTCAGCCGTGGCCTTTTCCTTTTGAACTTAAATGCACTTTTTAATCAAATAAACTACCAATGCTTACTCTAACATTTGAAGTACATCTAAAATATGTAGTTTATATTAAATTATGGCATGAATATGTGAATGTGTGAGACTATAAAATGACTATTGAATTATATGTATGATATTATGATTGAAATATGATATGATGCTTAAAGAATAACATGCTCGAGTATAAGTTCATTAAGAGGTATGTTCAATCACTGACACTTGAACTTTTACATGTGAGTATAAATACATGTTTATATAGTGGAAAATGTTGTACTATAATATGAACATATAAGTGTACAGGGTGTATGAGACAAGCACAAGAATGATATATATATATATATAATATAAACATGAAAAACTATATTGCCTGCTACTAGAGTTTAATTGTGGATAGATAGGCGCCTATAGGGAATTGCAGCTGCCACAGTCGACCTTTTTAGGTCCACAGTATAGTTGATCCTGCTGGATCTTGCACAACTCATTTGGGTTGTTACTTGGCCCTTTTGGGTCCTTAACCGGTCCACCGTATAATTGGCCCTAATTGGGTCCATAGTTTTGATATCTTCGGATATTCATAGTTTTGATACCCTCGGGTATCCACCGATCCCGTTATCCACTCTTAGAATCTAAGCAGGCTAAAGTAAAGCAATAATGTATCACAGTGAATCACAGTATGAACTATGCATCTGATATATGATTTATCATGTTTAATAGTGATTTCTTAAACATGTATTGGTATCTATTTATATTATATACATATCTCATATTGAATTGTATGAACTCAAGTATGCTGAATGAATTGTGAAGGGTTATCTTGTTATACAAGTATTATTATTATTCAATTGTTATGAATATCCTATATTTTGATGACCACTGTGAGTGGTTGTCTTTCATGTTTAGAATCCCCACTAAGCTGTATAGCTTAGCACGGGTTATTTTGATCCGTGTAGGTTTTGGTAGGCAAGGCTTTTGCACAGGAACTATTTCTGCATCAGGACAGGCCAATACCAGTC
>CM075823.1:17322046-17565789 GCA_037975025.1 Excoecaria agallocha | reverse complement strand
AACAAGACTTACTTCCTTCCGAGAAAATTCTTATTTATATGCAGCTAAAAGAATATAAATTTAGAAAAATGTTATGTGATGGACTAAAATATACAAAAGAGTTTTGTTATTGTTGAAGTAGGCCATCAATTATCAATATTCAAGATGAGGCAAAGAAATTTGAAGCAAATAAATTCCAAAATATTCACATTTTTATTAATTAACTGCAAACAAATAATACAAAACTAAAGAATAAAAATATCAAGCTCCCCAAAAAATAAAAATATAGCAACAAAGGAATCTCAACTCAATTTATCCTGCGAAAGGAACAAAGATTCTTGTAAGCTGAGAGACGAGTCCGATGACGAAGAGCCATAGCCATCTCTACGCCCACAATCATCCACTCAGAAGAGAGCGATACAAAAAGATGAGGCTATGCAGAGGAGGGCTGAGGAGACAGCTAAGAAAAAAGTTATCGATCTGGTAGCTATAGTTGATCCCTGAATTGCTGCAAGAGGTAAAGAGCCTATCATGAACGAGTCCACTGGGCGGCTGTGGGGAAAACTCTTGAGAGGCAGACTCCATCTCTGATAAAATTTTAAAGGAGTGCTTTGGCGATGATTGGTCCATGAATAACAGAGTTGTGTCCAACTTCATCTGCTAAGGTCTTCTCCAAGAAAGCGACATTTAAGGTAATGGGGGAGCCCAACATGCTTGCTCGAGAGTATGGTCTGTTTCAGCAGCAGAGCTTAAAGGTAACGCTCAAGTTCTTCTACTTCATAATTCATAAATATAACTTGTACTTTTTTCCGACTAACTGTCGCTTTCTTTCTCTTTTTTCCTTTTAGCTAATAAAAAAAGGCTTGCGTCTGCATGGTATGGCAGCCTTCACCCGATCAAAATGGAAGGATGTCATTCGTCAGCAAAGGGAGGCAGAAGCTAACTGGGATGCGGAAAAAAGGAGTCCCTCCTCCTAAGGTCAGAGGTGGAAGAGCTGAAAAGAAAGGTAGCTCGACAAGCTCAATACCTTAAATCTCGACAAAGCGAAGTCAATTATCTAAAGGGAGATGTCGTGTGCCTTGCTACGGATAATGCTCAATGCAAGAGATTTGAAGAGGAGGCAACTAGGCTGAGGGGTGAATGCACACATCTTTCTGCTGAGTGCGCTAAAGCCAATACGAATAGAGATAAGCTTTATCAAGAGCGCGATCTTCTTCAAGGCGAGCGAGATTCCCTGCGGACTGCCTTGGCAAAAAAGAGGTTGTGAGACCCTTACTTGACCCTAAATGAATTTTATGTTTTGAGAGGAGTTTTTATTTGATTAAGATTAAGAATTTAATGAGAAATTTGTATTAATGGTGATTAAGGGATAAATTATGTCTTATTTATTTTAATGACATGGAAATAAATTGATTAGTGTGATTTAATTTTTAATTGAGGGTTTAATTGGAGTATAATTATTGATTTGGGGTAAATTGGTAATTATGACATTTTAATGGGTCAATTGAGAATTTGAGAACAATGGAGAGGCTAATGTAAGAAAGAGGTTAAATGATGAGGTTGAATTAAGAATTAATTAAATGGTGGGATATAATTTGTGACATGCAAAGAATTAGATGTTATTAATGTGACATGCAAGATTTGGTGGAAAAATTTGGTGGAAAATCTTGGTAACATGCAAAAACTTGAAAGGATCACTTGGAGAATTTTCCTTATCATTATATAGGTTGTAACTTAGTGGATGGAAGGAGAAATTCAGATGGAAGTGAGTGTGGTCGGCTAAGCTTGTGGAATGAGAGAGATTTTCTATTTCTTTTGCTTGCTTAATCTATATCTCTAAGGAAATCTTAAAGAAAACTTCATGCATGTTAATTATTCAAGAAGAAATTGGTAAAGATTATAAAGGTAAGGTTTAATTTTGGATATCTTCATCCCCTTCTTCTTCTTCTTCTTCTTCTTCTTCTTCTTCTTCATTTCCTTATGTGAATTTCGGATGGGCTTGGTTGCTGGAAATGATGGATTGGGGATGATTTGTGTTGTAGTTAAAGAAGGAGGAGATAGAAAGGATAAAGGGAAGGATATTGCAAGGGATTGAAAGCTTGGGTGTGATAGGGGTCGGCTAAGGTATGGGATGGTACTCACATTGCATGCATGTGATTGTTGATTGTATCATCAAGGTGTATGTGTGTGATAGATGAAATAATAGGGATGAGATATGAATTTAGAATATGTTACAATATGTGTTACATGAAGATTTGCTGAAATTATTGACTGTAATTAAGCTATAAAATGAGCTAGGGATCTTAATTTAAAGCTTTGGTAATTTTGATAGTTCCATATGAGATATATGTATAAAAGTGTATTTGAAAAATATCACTAAATTGGCCTTTAAATTAATCCCTACATTGATGGAACTTTAGATGCATCTTTGATGCTAATATTTTAAAAACTAGAAACATAGGGGAACAATGTTTTAGAAGACCACTTTTGCTGAAAATATCTTTTGGAATGTCAAAAATGTTGTGTAATTTGAAGTTGTAAATCTGTCTCGCAAAAAATATTATTAAGGCCTTAAGGGTAGTCGCGGCCGAGACCATTTGTCTCAGCCGTGGCAACCTTCTGTGGCCAAATTACAGTATTTGGTCGTGGTCGAGACCATTTGTCTCAGCCGTGGCCACCTTCTGTGATCGATTACAGCCTTTCGTCTCGACCGAGACGAAATGTCTCAGCCGTGGCCTTTTCCTTTTGAACTTAAATGCACTTTTTAATCAAATAAACTACCAATGCTTAACTCTAACATTTGAAGTACATCTAAAATATGTAGTTTATATTAAATTATGGCATGAATATGTGAATGTGTGAGACTATAAAAATGACTATTGAATTATATGTATGATATTATGATTGAAATATGATATGATGCTTAAAGAATAACATGCTCGAGTATAAGTTCATTAAGAGGTATGTTCAATCACTGACACTTGAACTTTTACATGTGAGTATAAATACATGTTTATATAGTGGAAAATGTTGTACTATAATATGAACATATAAGTGTACAGGGTGTATGAGACAAGCACAAGAATGATATATATATATAATATATAAACATGAAAAACTAATATTGCCTGCTACTAGAGTTTAATTGTGGATAGATAGGCGCCTATAGGGAATTGCAGCTGCCACAGTCGACCTTTTTAGGTCCACAGTATAGTTGATCCTGCTGGATCTTGCACAACTCATTTGGGTTGTTACTTGGCCCTTTTGGGTCCTTAACCGGTCCACCTTATAATTGGCCCTAATTGGGTCCATAGTTTTGATATCTTCGGATATTCATAGTTTGATACCCTCGGGTATCCACCGATCCCGTATCCACTCTTAGAATCTAAGCAGGCTAAAGTAAAGCAATAATGTATCACAGTGAATCATAGTATGAACTATGCATCTGATATATGATTTATCATGTTTAACAGTGATTTCTTAAACATGTATTGGTATCTATTTATATTATATACATATCTCATATTGAATTGTATGAACTCAAGTATGCTGAATGAATTGTGAAGGGTTATCTTGTTATACAAGTATTATTATATTCAATTGTTATGAATATCCTATATTTTGATGACCACTGTGAGTGGTTGTCTTTCATGTTTAGAATCCCCACTAAGCTGTATAGCTTAGCACGGGTTATTTTGATCCGTGTAGGTTTTGGTAGGCAAGGCTTTTGCACAGGAACTATTTCTGCATCAGGACAGGCCAATACCAGTCTATAGAAGTGGATGTCGGAAACTTTTGATAAACTTTGTTTAGTACCTTATATGTTTAATATGTATAAGAGTTTGTAATAAATATATATGTAAATTTATGGAAGTGAGACTGTAATAAGCTCATAGTGAGAATACTAGTTTATGCATGCATCTAGAAGCTATAATACTTTATATAAATGTGCTGAAATGCTGAATACTATACATGAAAGATAATTAGCTAAAGTATGATGATTTAGTATTATCAATAATAAGATATTGGGATTGCATATGAAGTCAACATGCTTGTTCAAATAAATGTACAGTAAGGATGTGATAATCCTGATTATTAATGTTAGTCATATGATTAGATGGATAAAATGACGTAGATTGCATTATATAGTAAAGATGTGGTTTAGGGTGTTTCAGAGGTGGCATGGGATAAAAGACTTGTAGATGAACTCGCCAACCAGAGAGACGAGCTTCTAGATCAGTTAGGAGAGGCCCAAGGAAAGCAATTGACTCTGTTGAGTTATGCGGCTGAGCAACGCTTTCTAGAAGCTGAGCTTAACTTGATGGAGGACCCAGCGAGTCTGCCTGACCCTCCTTCCAGTGATGACGAAGAGGAGGCTCCTCAAGACCCTATGTCATCCCAATCGAACCCTGGTGTACCGATTGAGCCTGAAGCACCTTCCTCCTTGCCAATAGAGTCAGCTCTTAAAGTGGCCACGGAGTCTTCCAGCCTCCTACTGAGGTGAAGTAGAGCCTGTTGCTAATCTGACCACAAAACATGCTGCCTATCCGACCGAGGCTCCCTGCTACTGTAGAATTTGTAAACATAGATACATAATTTTTTCTTTTCTTCTTTTGTAAAGTTTGCGATGCAATGTAACTTGTACAATTTTTATTTGAATGCCATATAACTTTTCTTCTAATTGTGGCTTCTCGTTCTGACTTAATGCAATTTTTATTTCAACTATGATTTATCATAAAATTAATTAAACAAATTACTTCCTGAATTTGAAGATACTTTATAAGCTTGCAGTCAATAACTTAGAAATCTGATTGGAAGAATATAACCAGTCAATCTAGCATGAGTTGTTACTTAGACTTTAGGATTTAACTCATGAACGTCAAGCATAGCGAATGATCCATTGGTCTTGCATTTACTTTGAAATACTGGCGAGCAATTTCGTATATTGACCCTCGCATTTTTGGTCTGAATTTAATGTTAAACCTAGCGGATGAGTCGGTGGAGATTAAACTGATGCGTCTTGCATTTTTAATTCGTGATTGATGCTGAACCTAATGGATGAATTTTTCCTTTAAATAAATTGACTCCAGCTTTCATATTTTGGGCTCAGGATGGACGTCGAGCCATAGCGAATAAGCTGTACCGATCGTAGATACATCGATTGGGATGTGACGTCAATCGAAATTAAGCCATGAATCTTAGAAATGGCTGAGATAGATACATCGATCGAGATGTCCGCATCGATCAAAAATCACTAAGATCATCAATCAAGATTTTCATCGGTCGGGATCAGTAGCGTCACCGGGATTTTCATCGATTATAATAAAATAGATAACCTACAAATAAATGTCAAACCTAACAAACAAGTCGCTGTAAACATACCTTTTCGAAGATGGAAAGTAATTTCTTTATTGAATTCAATTTTTGGTACAAAATTACATATGGTACTTCTTGAGTACTTTAACGTTCCAGCTTATAGGGACGTCCAAACCCTTCTAGAGTTCTGAACTTATAAGTGCTGGAGCTTAAAAACTTAGAGATTTCATAGAGCCCTTCCTAATTTGGCATTAGCTTCCTAACTTGGCATTTTTTGCATCTATATCCGCCTTTCTGAGCACTAGATCACCCATGTTGAAGGCTCTTAGCCTCACTTTCATGTTATGGTATTTGGTAACCCTTTGTTTGTAGGCGATGATCTTTGCATAGGCATCTTTCTCCTCTTCTCTACCAGGTCCAGATCTCAACATCTTTCTTGGATGTTTATTCGATTAGAATAAAATACGGACCGATAGGATGGGAGGTCGATTTTTATAGGTATCATTACCTCAGAGCCATAGATAAGAGAGAATGGCTTTTGGTGAGTGGCAGCTCTTAGAGAAGTCTTGTAAGACCATAGGACATTTTGTAGTTCTTCAGTCTAGTTGCCTTTTTGCCTCGCCCAGCTATTTCTTTATCCCTTCCAGGATTGTTTGATTGGAGACCTCTATCATCTCGTTGCTTTGTGTGTGGGTGACTGAGGTGAACTTGAAGCTGATGTTGAGGTCTCAATAAAAGTTTTTGAAGATGGAACTGTCGAACTGATTGCCATTATCTATAATAAAAACATTAGGTAAGCCATACCTGTAAATAATATCCTTCCAGGTAAAATTTCTGACCCTCTCTGACGTGATTGTCGCTAGAGGCTCTGCCTTGATCTATTTGGAGAAGTGATCAACGGGTACAATGAGAAACTTCATTTGCCTTTTTCCTTGGAAAAAAGGTCATAGGATGTCCAGGCCCCATTAGTTAAACAGCAAGCAATCCAGATCAGTTGCTGGTCTGCTGCCAGTTGTCTAATGACTCTTCTGTGGATCTAGCATTGTTGACATCTTCTCGCTTTTTTCTGGGCATCTTAAAAGATACTTGGCCAAAAGTATTCGGTTTGAAATACTTTTCCCGCCATGGCCCTACCAATTTCGTGTGCCCCATAAATGCCTTCATGGATTTATCTTAGAGTGCAGTCTCCCTCCTCCTCCGTCACACATTTGAGCCAGGGGTGACTAAAAGCTTTTTTGTACAGATCACTGTTAATAATATAATACTTTAGAGATTTTCAAGATACCTTTCGGGCTTCCACTTTATCTTCAGATAGTTGTCGTATTTGCAGGTACCGCTTGATGAAGCCCATCCAAGTGTCTTGTACTAGCTCAATCTCCATCATTTCTGGCTCGTCTAAGAAGGAGGACACTTGGTTGACAATCATGATATTTTTTTTCCATCACTTCTTGTAAGAAAACATACATCTTTGCAAGCAGATCGGCAACGGTTCTTTGATCTCTCAGCACCTTCTGCAGGATCCATTATGATCCAGACTCTTCCAGCATCTTGAATGCAGCCTTGACTTTTGCCAGGTACTGAATCATGTTGGTTTCTTTTGCTTTAAAGATTTCTAAGACTTGACTGGTTACGAGCTGGGAATCACTCTTGATGGTGATCAACTCCAGTCGGATGGCATGGAGCAGTCTCAGGCCTTGAAGAAGTACCATATACTCTACCATATTATTCAAAACTTTAAAGCTGAGTTTTATTGTATACCTTATAATGATGTCCAAGGGGCCTGTTAGTACGATGCCTACGCCTCCTTGGGTGTCATTTGCGTCTTCATTCATGATCATCTCCCACCTCGGACGTTGGGGTTGATCAGCCACTTCTTCGCTAGCGAACTCAACAACAAAATCTACCAAAGCTTGGGCCTTTATTACCTTCCCAGACTCATATCTCACATCCCATGATTGGAGCTTGATTTCCCATCCCACCATTTTTTCCTCCAAGTCCAAAGTCTGGAGAATTTTTTTGATCGACTGACCCGAATGGACCACTATTATGTGCGCTTCAAAATACTGCCTTAGCTTTTGGATGCACATCATAAGGGCGATGATGAGTTGCTCGATTAGATCTTTCTTCAACTCTGGGCCACTGAGCACCTGGTTCTCATAATATATGGGTAGCTGCTGGGTTCCCTCTTTCCTGATTAGGATACCTACAATAGCTTCACCAAAAATTGATAAGTAAATGTACAAATTTTCATCTAGAAGCGGTCAACTAAGTAGCGGTGGGTTGGTGAGAAATTTATTCAATTCTTTAAAAGCTTGCTGGCAGTCCGCTCCTGTAACGCCCCCAAATATTTGCAATTTCCATTCATGACATGTGTAAAGTGTGAATAGTTAACCTAGATTGATTTTTGGAGTAATTAGAGTTGAGCAGAACAGGAAATTTAAAAAAAATATACCGTTAATCGTGCCCAAGTCGAGAAATCCAAGGATGGGCGAACCTGTGGGCAGTATGAGTTTAATATAAAATATGAAAGTACGTGTTAAATGGAGTACGGTAGTACAATTCAAGTGAAAATTAAGGTCAAATAGGCCTCCAAAAGGGTAAACAAAGAAAAATTTCCTGAGTCGCCGTAAGTTCGACTAGAAATTTTGACTGAATCTTTGGAGACCTTAGAGATATCCAATTGAATTCATATTTTATATACATGTTATAAATAGTATAGTGACACTCAGGGAACTAGAAAATAGCAATTCTGGTAAATCTGTAATTTCTAGTCTTGGACGAGATACACAAGCAGTTAAAGCTAAAAATATATCGAAAAAAAGTCAGAATGAGTTGAAATTTTTACCATATATTGTGACACTCTAAGTAAAATTTCAGAGCATTCTGACTTCCAGATAAAAAGCTCGATTTTCGAGGTGAAAAACCAAAATTGGGTCATATAAGGGGCCAAAATCGTGAATCTGACCATGAAAATTCATGGAGATCATTATTATGAATCTGTGATTGTGTGTGTGCAAGCTTAGGATAGTAGGGTGTGTGTGCATGCTTGAATGAGTGACATGTGGCATTATTTAAAGCCATTAGATTCAATAGTTACAAGATGAATCTTGGCCTCTCATTTGGTACACTTAAAAAACCATATATAAGGACCAAAATATCAGAAAATATCTTAAATTTTTGGCCATCTTCTCCTCCTTTCTTGTGAAAATCCAAAATCTCCATTTCTTCTCTCATCTCACTATTTTCTTCTAACCAAGCCTTATTCCTTTGGATTTCTAGCCCAAAAAGGTACTCTAGACTCATAATTTATTCCTCTTTAACTTAGTAAAGAGCTGGTATCAAAAGGAAGCCAAGAACTTTAAGATAAAAGGTAAGAGAAATTTTGTGATTTTGTGAGAATTAGATGAGATGAGTGGGAGAATTTTTATGAGCATGTAGATATTGATTAGGAGAGTTGATTTATAGCTTTAAATGGATTAATATTTTGGTAAAAACTCATGATTCTTCCTTTGTAAATTTTGGCTAATAGAGGAAAAAGAGAAGGAAAGGCAAGTTTACAAGGATAAAGGAAAGGAGAAGGTGTAATAAGCTCTTTTCCAGCAATTTGGAGGTTAGTGGATGCAAATTACCTTTAATTTCACTAATTTACTTGAATTTTCCCTAATTTTTCTATTATGTAACTATGTCATAAGGATTAAGATAGTGGATTAATTTAATATTAATTAATAATATGTTAAAATAAGTAATTAGAGACTTAAATAAATTAATAAAATAAATATTAAGTAGTACTTACCTTAGTAGCCGAATTAGGGTACAGAAGGTACCTTAATGTAAACTATTTAAAATTTGGGCATTTGATGTTATTTAATCAATTTAGTGCATGAAAAATGAAAATATGTTAAATGAAATGAAAAATGATTATTAGGGAACATTATGTCATAGTTACATAATGCAAAAAGTTGATGAAACTTGTAAACTTTTATGTGTAATTATCATTTATCACCATATAGTGACTTGAAATGGACATAAAATAAGGTATGGCATTAATTTGGAGCAAAGAATAAATTGTAAGTGGGAAATTTTTTGATGGCCAAATAACAACTCTAATTAAAATAATATGTTTTGTTTAAATTCTTGTGATATAAAGCTTTCCTATGATGGATGTGCAATTAATAAGCTTATTTGAATAATTTTGGGAGCATAATGTGATTAAAATAAAGTAATAAGAATAAATAATAACATAGAAAAATAAGAAAAGATAAAATTTAATAATGCCCTTAGTGTACAGTGGGTAATTCCAGTTTTTGGATAGTATGGCTAGCCATAGGAATTTATTTCGCAGGATACCATGAGTATATGAGATAATTGTTATAAAAAATGACCATGAGATATAAGACAGGATAGCCGACGTATTATATGCATTAGTACTGGGGCTTTGGTGTCGCACCTAATGGTGGAATCCCTCCGGTACACCGTATTTACGTCCTGTTTATCCAGTTCGCGATTCTCCACTGATGTCACCTAAGGGCAAAAGAGTAATTTTGCACAAAAATTGGAATAAAAGAGTAATTATGATGAAAATTATGCCATATTAATAAATATGAAATAAATAATAAGAAAAAAATTAGATCAATATAATAATTAAGGGTAATTTAGTAATTACACGATTAAATGAGGGTAAAATGGTAATTTGAGACAAAAAGAGTAATTAAAGAAAGTTAAAATGGCTAAATGAAGAAAAAGGATAAAATCGTAATTAATTAAAAGTTTAGGGACTAAATTATAAATTTATCATTTTTGAAGAATTAAAATATAATTTGTACATTGGTAATTAAATAAAAGTCAAACGAAGTCAAATGGATCAAATTTAAAGTCAAAATGAAGAAAAAAAGTCAACCTAGGGACTTAATTGTAAAAATTTTATAAAGTTTAGTAAATAGTTAAAATAAGATAGAAAAATTTATTATTATAGTAATTCAAACTAATTAATGGAGGGAAAGAAATAGAAATTAAGTAACTTGATTAAATTACATTTGTTAAAAATAAAGTAATAATTTGAGTTAAATTAATTACTAATATTTAGTTAGTGAAATTTTTATGTAATTGCATCCAACACTGAGCGACTATGTTGCTTAACGTGTAGTTTTATTTGACTGTGTACAGGGACAGGTACAGGGAGACTTATAGTGAGAAAGCAGAATTTGATGGCATGTACCTAAGAATTTTGGTTGTATATATTTTGGTTATGTAAAATAATTAAGATTTATAAATTATTATGTGAGCATAATTGAAGTTAAGTTGTGGTTAGGTAAATTAAATTTTATATGCATACTATTTGAGATGTGATGATGCATAATAAATGTGGGTGATTGAAAAAATTAGAAGTGTTGAGTTGATTGAATGGAGTTTGAGTGTAAGGAAAATTGAATTAGGGAGTGTATTTTGACAATTGCAGGTTTTGAAATTTTTAAATTTTTAGACGTTATGCTGTCAAAATTTTTAATAAAATTTATCAGACATTATAAGGTCACTAAAAGAAATAAAGAAATTATATTAGGTATTTAATTAAAGGAAAGTGTTACAACTCCCCAGTTGAAAGCTTCATTCTTCCTTTGGTTTTTGAAGAAGGAAATTGATAATTGTGAATTTAATGGTGTTGTAGTATGTTTTTAGGTGTCTAATTAAGTTAATTTTATGTTAATTAGATTAAATTGGATTTTAATTGATTAACTTTATATTTTGGGAGTTAATTGTAAGTTTTGGTATTTTTTTAAGGGTAAAATTAAAGAAAAATGACTTAATTGAGAAAAATACAAAGTTTGGGGCAATTGTGTAAATTTCAAAAATTGATGATCAAAAGTCGAACATTTAGTCCCAAAGCTTTTGACACTACCGGGTGAAATTTTCAAGCGGCCATGCGATTTGGTTCTGGATTAAAGAGTGAAAAATCGAAGTTTAATTGAAGGAAGTAAAATTGTTCTTTGCTTGGCCGCATGAAGCAATGAAGGAATTCCTATCCGGTCGTGTGAAGAGGAATGCCAGTGCCCAGCCGTGTAAAGTAAAGAAGGAAAGGATGCCCGACCGCTTGAGAGAAGAATAAAACTAATACCTGGCCGTGTAGCTTACTTAAGTAATTCACTGCTTGGTCGTGCAACCCAGTAAGCAAAGAGCTTCAATCGGCCGTGTAACTCAAGTGTAAATTCAATACTTGGCTGCGTAAAAGGAAGTTAAAATCGACAAAACTTCCTATTAAGCTAGAGTTATTTTTCCTATTATATCATGAAAAACTGAAGATTTAGCCTATAAATGCAATCGAAAAGCACCAGAAAAAAGGGGAAGCAACAAGGATCAAAGCACTAATTCTCTTTACTTCAATTTAGCTTAGTTTAAGTTAGTTTTTTTCGTTAGTTTTCTATTAGGTGTGAAGAACAATTTCAAGAGTAAAAAGGTAGTTTTCTGTCACAATTGTTAAGGGGGTTTCTTAACTTTATTTTTTTTATTCTTCTTATTAATTTAGCTTTTGTTTTCAATGTGAATTGTGAGTAGTTCTTTTACTTTTGCTAAAGGCTACTTGAAGTCGTGATTTTTATTGTAATGACTTAATTGAGCTTTAAATTTAATATTAGTTGATTATTTCTTGGTTTTAAGCATATTCTTATCTTTGATTGTATTTAGATTAATTGTTGGTTTATTGAATAAATAACTAAAAATTGATTTAGGCATTATCATTGATTTGCATATTCTTATATTAACTCTTTGATGTTTATGCATGATTATTTTCTGAAAATAGAGGTAATTATGTGTTAATTTTATTGGTTAATATTAAGAAAATAAGAACTAAGAATAAATTGGAATTGAATTTTCTTGCAAAACAGTTTAATGAATGTTTAGGATTTTAACTGAATTTTTATGCTAAGTATTAAGTTGTTCTTAATAAGGGGATTTAATAATTAAGAAAGATAGTCTTATTTCAAGGTATCAGGCTTTATATTATGTGGTTTTCCGTAATCACTAATATTTTTATAAAAATTTGAGTCATTGAAATATAAAGTCAAGGTGGATAATCTATTAGTGAAAGTTGTTTGAATATTGATTTTTCTTAAATTATGTTTACTTGCTTTCATTTAAAAACTATTTTACTTGTTTACTTTAGTTTTTACTCTTTAGTGTTTAATTGTTTTTCTTTAATTTAGTCAGTCTTCATTATTATAGACTCTGGGATTTCTTTTCTTTCTTTTACACCCAATTTTCATTTAAAACTCAAAATTTTCATACAAACAGAGGTTTTTCTTGGGTTCAATATTAAAAGGGTCATAATTATATTTTTCTATATTACTAGCCGATCTAGTACACTTACTAGACACTGGTCAAGTTTTTGATGCCGTTGTCGGGGAATATATTGGCGTTTGTTTATTTATCTTAAGTTTTAAAATGGATTTTGTGTGTTTTTCTTTCTCTCCTTTATCTATTTTTTGATTTTATTGTTTAAATTTTTTCAGGTGTGATTGGTTTATGGTGAGAAACAATCCCATTCTACCCATAAACCCTAAAATCGAACAGACGTTTCATATGATAGAAGGCTACCAGGTAATATGAATGATCCAGAAATAGAACCACCTATGAATGATCCACCACCACCTAGAATTGAAGAGCAAGACATACCTCATCAAACTCCAGGGAATGGGTATAGACCTAGGACCATTAGGGACTATGTTATTCCTAGGTGGAATGAAGAATATAAAACTATTAGGATACCTCATCACCAGCCATTCGAGATAAAATCCACTACCATTATGATGGTATAAAGAAATCAATTTTCAGGTTTAGATATAGAGGATCCCGCACAACATTTAGATATGTTCTTAGAAGTTAGCGATACTGTGCAAATTTTGAATGTATCAATCGATGCTATTAGGCTTAAACTTTTTCCATTCACCCTTATAGGAAAGGCTAGGGATTGGTTACAAATGCTACCTAATCAGTCCATTCATTCTTGGTAGCAAATGCAAGAAAAATTCTTGTGTAAATTTTTCCCACCTACTAAGACAACACTTATTAGGAAACAAATCAATGACTTCCAACAATTTTATGAGGAGCCATTCCATGAAGCTTGGAAAAGATTTAGGAGACTCTTAAAAAGCTATCTGCATCATGAATTTTATGTTTATCAACTAATGCATATTTTCTATGCAGGTGCTAGTCAAGCGACAAGGTCCTTATTAAATATAGTATCAAATGGTAATTTTACGAACCAAGTTCCTGAAGAAGCATTTTTGCTTCTTGATGAGATGGTTACCAATGATGCTCAATGAATAACTTCTAGGGCCACACAAAAAAAAACAGGGAGTACATAGTGTAGATGAAATAACTATGCTTAAAGCTCAAATGGAATTAATGAGAAAAGAAGATCTAAGAGAAATAAATGAGCTTAAAGCTAAAAATGTGTCAATGATGTCTAATGAATGTGATACTTATGCATGAAATCGAGGAGCACCAGGAAACAAGAATAGTGAAGGTTCAATAAAGGAAGTAAATGCTTTCAACCCATTTAGCAATACTTATAATCTGGGGTGGAGGAATCATCCTAATTTTGCATGGAGAGATGGAAATCAAACATCCACCTCTAATCCTCAACCTAGGGCTCCATTTAACTAAAGTCAAGCCTTCCAAAATAATGATCATCATCATTACCAAAATCAAGCGCATTACCCTTCCACATACCAATCTGAACCTTATCAACCACCTGATTTTCAAAAACCTCAATCTCCACCCCCACAAGAAAAGAAATCCAATATCGAAGAAATGATTGCAAATTTTATGGCCTTGCAAAATTCGATCTTAGCTAATCAAGAAACTAGGTGAAAATCTCAAGATATTTTGATGAGAAATCAAGAGGCATTCATTAGGAATCTAAAAAATCAAATAGGGCAACTTGCTAACTCACTGTCTAACAGAACTCGAGGAACTTTTCCATCCAATGTAGATCACAATCCAAAGGAGGAAGCCAAGGCAATCACCTCGAGAAGTGAAAAAAAGGTAGACAAAGTTAAAAATGGTAAGACTTCTTGTAACACCCCTATCAGAACATATTTTCCGATACAAAAATTAGCGGTAAACGGTAAATTTTTTTTTCACAATTTCAATCACTGCCGAACAACTTTGATATAATTTAATATTACTATTCAATTTCTAAAATTTTGGCAGCACAATGGCTAGAACTTACTAGTCTCCAGAAAAATTCAAACAATCCACACAACCTCTTAGAGGCACAATAAATCATATCAGATAGCAATATACATTTTAGACAATCAATTGCATACCAATAATAGTCATTTACAACTCACTTACTGACATTCTCTAGACGTAACAATATTTATCATTTAACAAATATTAACTTTAATATAGTTCAGTTCTATACTCTCACTGTCTAAGTATATACATGCCACAAATACTAAAAATAAAATTATAACTAACTTTCTTCATCTTCTAATTCTGCTTCTCCGTGTATCAAGCTCCCCCAACACTTCAGAACCTGCAAGCAGTAAACACTACATGCTGAGCACTAGAAATGCTCAGTGGTGACTATTAATCCTAGATTTTTCCAAAAAAAGCATAATTACATAAATTATGCAAACTTTTATTCTTATCATGCATAAATTTACTTTCAATTTTTTTATCACTATTTTTATTATTTACCAACAATTTGGTAATATTTTTGCTTTAATTCTATACTTTATCTTTTACTTTCCAATCCTTTTCTTTTACAGTTCAATCACAACATTATCCTTGCTTAACTTTGTCATACATTTTCTTTTAGCAGTTCACATTAAACCTTTTTAATAATTTTCTTTGCCTGAACATTTCATTACAATAATCAGTTCGTTAACACTTTACATTATTTGATGCCCCTTTAGAAGGCAGTACCCGATTCATTATTCAATTCCTTTCTTGATTTTAGAGTTACTTTTTAAGTACTATAAATTCCATTTTACACATATATTTTATTCTTTTCGTTACAGTTTTAATCCCAATCTTTTCAATTTCTTTCAGTTAGGTCTATTTTTCATTTATAATTTTTTTCTTTCAATTCAATTTTGCATTTTTGATTTATTCCCATCAAGATGCCCCTAGTGCAATAGGACAGACTCTCAGATAGGATATGCGAAACATAAACCAAAGGCCCCACTTAACAAATAGAGAAATGATCCCGAAAGATCAAGTCTCATAGAGCAGAAAACAGATGCACTTTCACTTTCACTTTCACTTTATACTAAAGCTATGAAGATTAAATATCCTACCCATAGCAAAATCAAGTCATCATGACTTGTACTACGGTATAAGGTGTCCCTATGGCTAGCCAATTATATCCTGAATAAGAATATCACTACCTGACTATTGTTAAGGGCAAAAACAGTCAAAAATTTTTAGAATGATTTTCAAACTTTTAATAATTTTAATTTTTTTTCTTTTCCTTATCACAAAACATTTTGTCAATCGCACTCTTTTTAGTGCTTTTGACTATACAATAACTTTTTCTTTTTGTTTACTTTCTCTTTTCAATTACTTTGTATTGTTGATCACTTTTTGTGAATTATTTTACAATAATTCAATCTGAATGTTTAATACTTTTCGGACATATAACTTTTCAAATCACTTACTTTTAGCCAAATATACTTTTCATACTTTTATACACTTGGTGAATTATATCATTATAATTTACCATTTCTTCTTTTTCTCTAACACTTTACACTTTATGAATTATTACTTATAATTCAATAATTTACTTTTAAATTCATTTTATCCTCTTTGATTTTAAAATAATTTTTTACTTTATCGATCTGAATTTGATAATTGGTCGGAATTTGAAATACTTTTTATATGTACTGTGAATTATTTATAATAATTCACCATTTATATTCAAATTATGAATTATTTTGTAATAATTCAATACGGTTAATTTATTCACTATACTTTTTATTTTCTGAAAATTTATCATTTAATCTCTTCATTTTCTTTATATGAATGGTAAATTAAATTACATTAATTTATCAACTTTTAATTGTTTATTGAATTATTTCTCAATAATTCAATATTTAAATTAAGCATGTTCCATATTTACTTTCTTAATTATTTTCATAAATCACATAAATTTCATAAAAATTTATGTGAACATTGTTATTTAATTATGGTCATTTTTGCATATTTTATGAATTATTTTACCATAATTCATCATATACGTATATATATTTACTTAAAAATTCTCTAAAATTTTCATAAAAATATATGGGCAATTCATTTTATGCTTATTATTATTTTATAACATAATTAACAAAAATTCACTATTCTTATCAAATACATTATTCAATAAATAATCCAAACATATTCATATAAATCTCTATAATTTTCTTAACAATTTATAGACATATTATTTCATTTTCCTTATCAAATTAGGACTTAATTTCATTAATTTACAACACAATAATTTATTTCCTTCAAAAGGAAATTTTTTATTCATAAAGGAAATTTCTTAATAAATTTTCTTATTTCAATTTATACATTATATTAGGCTTAATTAAAATTTAATTGAACAATCATAACATTAATTTTAAATTTTACTCAATAATTCAATATTTTTCCTTAATAAATTTAAAGGAAAAAATTCAACAAATTAAGCAAAAATTAAAGAATTTCATAGTCATATACCTTAATGGTCGAATTCGCTTCAATTTGCTTAATAATTTGCTCATCGAACCGATCGCTGGAGGCTTGTCGGAATCTCGTTGATGACAATCCGACACTGCCACCTTATAGATCGAGATCCCCTGATTCCTTTTTCGGTGGCCCAAAGATATGTTATCCCGAAGTTTCTAGGCCTTTTCCCTTATATATATATATATATATATAAGTTATAACTGAAATCCGGCATAGATTTCGTCAGATACGTTGAATAAAGTCCTCATTGAGATAAAAGAGATGCTTGATTTCTAATTGATATTGAATCATTCAAGAATAGACAGTAAACATGAATCTTTTCTTAATAAAGACCTTATGTACAGAAATCAAATATCAGAGTTAAACAACGGAGGTCGGGATAATCAAGAGTTTAGAGGAGCGATGTGGTTAAGTGATAAAGTGGTAAAAAGGAGTAATAGAAGATCAATTATCATTAGACAGAAGACCTGTTAATTGATGAAAGATTGCTTATATTTCGGGTCGATGAAGTAATCAGTTAAGAAACAAACATATGCTCTCCTATAGTATTTTGAACATATCATGACATAGGGAAATATGAGTAGCTATAACTACAATCTTGCTATTCAGATAAATTTTGAGGACGAAATTTTATTTAGTGGGGGGACAACTATAACGTCCTAAAACTCGAATTGATTAAATTTGGTAAATAGTACCTATTGGTACTAGTTTGCAAGGATTAATTATTAAAAATTCGATATAAGTTAGCATTATTTTTGGTAATAATTGTTAATTAAATTATATTATGAAAATTAATAATAATAATAATAATATCTTAGTAGGTTTCTAGAAGAACTATTTAGACAAAGAAGAAGAAGAAGAAGAAGAAGAAGAAAGATGTTGTTGGGATTTAAAAGGTTAAGTGTGTGTGTGTGGTTAAAAAAAACGAAAAAAAAAGTTAATAAAATTAAAAAAAAAAGAGGAGAACATGAGGGAGAAGAATCGGGAAGGGGAGGCGGTGCTGCCCGTCATCTGGTCTGGCCACCGCTGCTCACGATGCAGGCGTAGATCGTTGCCGCCATCATCTTTCGATCCTCGACTAGTGTTGTCGTCCTCCGATGGCTCTATTTCTCTTGATTTTTCCACCACCCCCATAGTTTCTTCTGCCTATTTCGACGATTTCTAACGGAGGTTAAGGAGGTTGATGGTACCGGCGAGTCACCAGAGCAAAGGTGGTCATTCCTGCGCCTTCCTCTGCCCTTCACTCACCGACAACCGGCAGATCGGAGCAAGGAGGTGGTTAACGTTTCGGGCAGGATTTCGGCCAACTCCGGCGGTCATTGGACGTGTGACTGCCTACTGTGGAACCTTTGGGCCTGGATCTTCAAGTGGACATCTTCGGTGCCTTTTCGGAGAGCCTCCGATTCCGGCAAACCCAAGGATGACAAAATGTAGAAAAATACGGAGATCGAAGCTAACGGGTATGTGGATACAAACTACCCTTAATTTCATTTAATTTTAAATTATATGGTGAATTTTATATTAGGCAAGTATATATATATATATATATATATATTATTTTACCATATTGGCCCCCGAAACTTTTTCTCTCACTTTCAAAGCTCCAATTCATTTAAAATCAATTTCATAATTCTTATCAAATCCAAAATAGGTGGGACACAAATTTTCGGCTCAATCAGAGTTCGTTATCGGTCCGTTTTAAAGTTATTGGTCCGACTCGACAACTACATGTATTACCGAAAAATTTAATTCTTATCACCAAAATATTCTATATAAAATTTAAGTTAAGTATGCAAAATTTGACAATATTCAGAGTTTATTTACTATTTTTAAAAATTATACAAAATGAAGTCACCTTCCCTATCCGAAAAATTGACTCGCTACCTTTTTCGTATTTTTTATTTTTCGAGGCTCATTTGACCTCGGTTTCACTTCAAATTTCAACTTCGGACTCACCATGGCCAATACTTTCCGATGGTCCAATAAAATATTTTTGACTTTCAGATATACTTTCTGGCCCGAAAAATACTATTCATTGTCGGAAAATACTGTTCACAGCTAACCAGGTGTTGAGGCCATTAAACTTCTTCTCAAAGGATGGAACCAACAATAGAGGTAAGTATTTCTAATTCTGAAAATATTGAGAAAGTGTCTCCTACTGTTAAGAAGGATAAATGTAAGGAAAAACTTGTTTCTACTGTTCTAGATGAATCTCAGTTACCCTTTCCTGTTCTAACTAGAATAGAAAAGCAAAATGAGCAATTAACTAAATTTTTAGACATGTTTAAAAAGTTATATATAAATTTACCATTTGTTTAAACTTTATTACACATGGCTAAATATACTAAATTCATGAAAAAAACTTTGCACTAATAAGAAAAAGCTAGAAGGCATAGGAATGGTCCAATTATCTTAAAATTGTAGTGCAATCCTAATGAATAAATTTCCAACAAAACTAGAAGATCCCAGTAGCTTTACATTACCTTGCGAACTAGGTGGTAACTTTGTTGGACATGCTTTATGTGATTTGGGTGCCAGCATTAATTTGAAGCCCTATTCAATTTGCAGAAAATTAAACTTAGGAGATATCAAGGAGATGCGGATGACACTACAATTGACGGATAGATCGATAAAGAAACTAAAGGGTATTATTGAGGGTTTGTTGGTAAAGGTAGGAAATTTTATATTTTTGGTAGATTTTATGGTAATGGATATGGAGGAGGATAGAAAGGTACCCTTGATAGTAGGTAGACCTTTTTTGAACACGGCAAGAGCTTTAATCGATGTACATGGGCAAACGGTCACTTTGAGATTCAATGAGAAAGAAATGGTCTTCAACGTAAATAAGGTTTTGAAACATCCCTCATATGACTTCGAAGAATCAATTTGTTTTGTTTATAGTGTTCAAGAATGTATCAAATCAAAACAAGAGGAAATCATTCTAGATGATGAACTTCAAGAATGTTTGATGCATCTAAAGAAAATAGAAGAATTAGAAGCTAAGGAAAAGAAGTTGACACAAGATCTGGAAAAGGAGTACAGTGAAAACGAAAATATGGAGGATGAACTGTCCCTTCCTAAGGGAGATAATTCTGAACTTAAAACACTTCCATCTCATTTGAAATATGTATTCTTAAAAGATAATGCATAACTAGTAATTATTTCATCTTTATTGACAGGTTTAGAGGAAAAGATGCTCATTGAGGTGCTCAAAAAGCATCAAGGGGCAATTGGTTAGGCAACATCCAAATTAAAAGATATTAGCCCCAGTTATTGTATGCAACGGATACCTATGGAAGATGACTTCAAATCGGTGGTACAACCCCAAAGGAAACTAAATCTAGCGATGCAAGAAGTGGTGAAAAAGGAGGTACTTAAACTCCTCGATGCAGGTATTATCTATCCCATTTTTTATAGTAGTTGGGTCAATCCGGTTTAATGTGTACCTAAGAAAGAAGGCATGACTGTAATAACCAATAAAAATAATGAATTAATTCATACACGCACAGTGACGGGATGGAGAGTATGCATTGATTATAAAAGATTAAATAATGCCACTAGAAAATATAACTTTCTATTACCCTTTATTGACCAAATGCTAGAAAGACTAGCAGGAATAGATTTTATTATTTCTTAGATGGATATTCAGGGTATATACAAATACCTATAGCCCCGAAAGACTAAGAAAAGACCACGTTCACATGTCATTATGAAACATTTGCATATAGAATGATGTTCTTTGGTCTTTGTAATGCCCCTACATTTCAAAGATGCATGATGGCCACATTTCATGATTTTCTTGAAAAATTCATGAAAATTTTTATGGATAATTTTACATTATATGGTCATGACTTTGAGTCTTGTATAAATAATCTTGAATTAGTCTTAAAGAGGTGTTAAGAGACAAATCTTATTTTTAATTGAGAAAAATATCATTTCATGGTTCAAGAATAAATTGTTCTAGGGTATAAAATCTCTGAAAAGGGAATTGAGGTAGATAGGGAAAAAGTTGATATTATAGAGAAATTACCGCCTCCAACTAGTGTTAAAGGTGTTAGAAGTTTCCTTGGTCATGCCAGATTCTACTGTTGGTTTATCAAGGATTTTTCTAAAATAACTAAGCCACTATCAAATTTATTGCTTAAGGATGCTACATTTAACTTTGATGTTGAGTACTTGCATGCTTTTAATTTGTTGAAGCAAAACTTAGTAAGTGCACCGATCATAGCATCACCAGATTGGAGTTTACCCTTTGAAATTATGTGTGATGCTAGTGATTATGCAGTAGGAGCAGTCTTAGGACAACACAAGGAGAAAATCTTCTACACCATTTACTATGCAAGACATACACTCATTGGAGCTCAAGTCAATTATACAACCACAGAGAAATAACTCTTGGCAATAGTATTTTCCTTTGAAAAATTTCGATCTTATCTCTTTGGTTCCAAAGTCACTGTGTGGTCTGATCATGTTGCATTAAGGCACCTTTTGCTAAGAAAGATTCTAAACCGAGATTTATCCGATGGGTTTTCTTACTACAAGAATTCGATGTTGAGATAAAGGATAAGAAAGGAGCTCAAAATTTCGTACTGACCATCTATCTAGATTAGATCATGATAACATTGAAAAGGAAGAAATTTTTGACTTATTTTTCGATGAACATATTTGTGCTTTTTATACTTATGAAAATTCAGTTTCGTGGTATGCTAATATAGCTAATTTCCTTGCAGGAGGTTATCTTCCTAAAGATTTTACTTAGCAACAAAAGAAAAAGCTTCAAGCGGATGCCAAGCATTTTCTTTGGGATGATCCATATCTCATTAAGATTTTCCTGGATCAAGTACTTAGGAGATATTTACCAAAAACTGAACAAGAGGACATAATGCGACAGTGCCATAAAGGAGAAGTTGGAGGTCATCATGGACCTAATTGTACGGTACATAAAGTTCTTCAATTAGGTTTTTTTTGGCCTACTTTATTTCAAGATATCAAGTCTTTTATTGAAATTTGTGATCGATGTCAACGTGTTGGTAATATCTCTAGAAGAGATGAAATGCCTATGAATAATGTGCTTAGGTAGAAATTTTTTATGTTTGAGGCCTAAATTTTATGGGACCATTTTCAAATTCATTTGGTTTTGAGTATATTTTAGTAGCTGTAGATTATATCGGTAAATGGGTCGAAGCTATAACCACTAGAACTTGTGATGCCCGAATTGTGCTTGAATTTATTAGAAAGAACATTTTTACTAGGTTTGGAGCACCAAGAGCCATAATCATTGATAGAGGCAAATACTTTGTCAACCATCAATTTCGAACCTTGCTTAGGCGATTCGGAGTCAAACACAAAATAACTACCCCATATCATCCTCAGGCAAATGGACATAAAATAACTACCCCATATCATCCTCAAGCAAATGGACAAGTAGAGGTATCTAATAGGGAACTAAAATAAATTCTAAAAAACGGTCAATAATTCTAGGAAAGATTGGTTTCAAAAATTAGATGAAGCTTTATGGGCTTATAGAACTACATTTAAAACCCCTATAGGCATGTTTCCTTATAGAATGATTTTTGGGAAAGCATGTCATCTCCCAGTCGAATTAGAGAATAAAACTTATTGGGCTACAAAATTCCTTAACTTTTATTTGAGAAGTGTAGGAGAAAATAGAAAAATGCAGCTCAGTGAACTTGATAAAATTCGACAATGATCTTATCACAATGCAGCATTATACAAAGAGAAGACAAAACGTTGGCATGACAAGTGATTGAAGGTCAAAGACTTTATTCCAGGTATGTTAGTATTATTATATAATAGTCATCTTCGATTGTTTTCGGGTAAGCTTAAATCCAAGTGGCTCGGGCCATATCAAATCTTATCAAGCAATGAGTTCGGAGTAGTGACAATAAAAAATCCAAAGGATGGACGTGAATATAAGGTGTACGGTCATCGGCTCAAATCGTATAACATTGGACAAGGTTGCTAAGGCAACTATTGTGCTTCAAGATTATTAAGGCGGTTTGCAAAGTCTAGCTGAGGACTCTTAAACTCAAAACTACATTCTTTACCTTTTTTTGCTTTAATTTTTTATTTAAGTCATTTTTTTGATTTTTGTGTGTTTCAGCTAGTATTAATTTTTGTCACCTAGTTTTATGAACTATAGGGCTATCAAATTGAATTAAATTGGATTATAGAGAGTCTTGAAGTATTCGAACAAGCATTCCTTAAGTTTTTATTAAATAGGCTATAATGAAAAATATGGCATTAGTTGGGTATTAATTGGCAAAATTTGCATTAATAATAGGAGAAGAAAATATCTTGAAGCCTTATAGGGAAATCTGGCAATTACTTATGAATTCGGAGCAACATGGCAAAACAAAACAATCAAGTTTCAATTTCCTCACATACACGGCCGCGTGTCCTCTCACCCTTGCCTTTGCACGGCCACGTGTCCCATCTCTGTGTCAAAAGTGTTGTTTTTTAATTTTGCCCTAAAAATCTAATTCCTCACATACACGGCCGCGTGTCCTCTCACCCTTGCCTTTGCACGGCCATGTATGTGTCCCATCTCTGTGTCAAAAGTGTTGTTTTTTAATTTTGCCATAAAAATCTAATTCCTCACATACACGGCCGCGTGTCCTCTCACCCTTGACTTTGCACTGCCACGTGTCCCACCTCTATGTCAAAAGTTTGGTCTCTAGTTGAAAAAAAAACAATTCCTCACATACACGATCGTGCGTCCTCCAAGGCTTGCCTTTGCACAGCTATGCATGTCCCCACTGCCTCCCTATTTTCATTTTTTGCTTATTTTCTTCTTTTTAAATTCACACACACCTTTCACTCACAATACCCAAACGCGTAACACTCCGCACATCCTCACCACACCCACTCCTCCCACATCATCCCACCATCTGTGGCCGCACCTCACCACCGGCCACCAATTTCCCTTCTTCCCTCTTGTCCTTTCTCTCTTATTCTTCACCTTCTTTTCCCTCTTCTCCTTCACGTTCTTTGCTCCATCAACACCATCACACACACATCTCACTCAAATTTCTTTGCTCTACACTACTTCTTTTTGGATTTCAAGTAAGTCTTCTCTTACTTTGGTTTTTATTTTTGCTTGCCAATGCCATTTTTGCTCAATTTGATCCCGTTTATTCACATAGTTAGGTCACATTCAAGATGCAATATATGCTTTATAGTTATTTCTTTTGGAAATTTTGTTCGTTGTGTACTTAAGTTGCATGTCAATAATGCTTCATGTTAAATTTGGTGGCTAAAACACTTCATCTTGGCCTTCAATGTGTCTCTTAAAAAGGCGTACACCACTTGTTTGATAAAATATCTCAATAAGTTTTACACTTATTTTGGCTTATCAATTGCTCTCTTTTTGGCTTATATGGGTTGTGCAAGCATGATTAGATACCTCCCCATTAACATTCATGATCATTTATATCAGTTTATCATGACATTTTGTGGTTAATTCTCTTCCATCAATGCTCATTCTTTGTTTACATTTTGCCATTACTATCGACATTGTCAGTGACCCCACTTGCTTATGTTCATAAATGCCATTTACCACTATCGCCATTACTTAAATACATGCTCTTATTCATTGTTTACTTGCCATTATGCCCTCTCATTTTTCTCTTTACTTTTGTAGTGGCACCTAAAAAAACAAAGCACTACGAAGCATCAAGCTCATCCAGTATTCGCATCCCTTCCTATGTTGACAAAGCAAAATATGCAAAGTACGAATACTTCAATTCCCATCAATATGTCAAGCCAGCTATTCTTAGTCTCATTTGGCTTGATGTTCTAGCTAGAAACCTTTGGGCAGAGATCCTTCCATTGATTTAATGTATAGGTTTGGAGCAATTTATTAGTCGTAAGGTGAAAGTTTATCCTAATTTGGCTAGAGATCTCTTTTATTCGTTTAAATGTCACTTCAAAGGGGAGGATGATAGCACTAGAAAAGTTGGGTTTTGACTGGGTAAGAAAGGGTATTCCATGACTTTTCATCAATTTTTTAAGCACTTAGGGTTCTTACCTGGTGCTCCAATCGAATTAACTAATGCTTCAGTTAAGGAGAATTGGGAGAAAATTTGAGATCCATTAAATCCGAAACCATGGTAAGGGGGAAAGCTTAAATTTCATACACTTAGGGACCATGCTTTGAGGATCATACACAGGTTTTTATATAAGAGTATCTTAATAATCTAGGTAGCTTGAGTATGCTTAATGCTTCACAGATTATGCTCTTTCAATGTATGGTCGATGGTATTCAAATTAATGGAGCTTTGATTTTAGCATAGTGGATTAAGGAATTACAAAAGCAACATTCCAAGGTTCATGCCATCTCTATTGGTTGGATAGCAACTATTTTAGCCCAGGTTGTTGAGCATAACCTTTCCTTTGGTAAGCCTCTTCATGGTGACATAGAGTGTATTGATAATGTCATGCTTAAGTGCATGAAGATTTTGATGACTAAACCCCGGTGTCACTGGTCCACCAGAGAAGAATATTTAAGGGAGAATGGTATTCGCCTGGATGAGCAATAGGATGCGCAGAATGAGCAACCAAAAGATGATCCACTAGCTGAGGTACCACAAGTCGTAATTCCACTAGCAGAAGCTGCTCTTTCTTTTGACTTAGAGGCACATCTTAACCAGTTTAGTAGTAGGATGGATAACCAGCAGATTTGATTGGATAGGATGCAGGGTCAAATGGATACAATGTAGGATTTCATGGTTGAGGTGAAGTAGACCTTCGAGAAGTTTGTGCATGATTTTTGAAAGCGTTATCCTCCATCGCTTGTTCCATCACTATAGAGGACTCTTTACATTTGTTGTGGACAACAAAAGTTTTGGAAGGGGGTAGAGCTTACTCAGTTAAGCTCAATTTTGGTTCAGAAAGTAAAGACATTTCTTACCCCTGTTTTTGTTTATGAATCTAATTTCTTTTTTTTTTTAGTTATTTTAGTTTGTTATTTTGAAAAGTACCGTAATAACTTTTACTTCTTGTTTAATGTTATTAGTAGTTGCTTTAAATAGTTAGTTTAGTTCGAAGTATCATTAGTTCAAAATTATTACTTAGTTTGCACTGAAACTCAGTTGCCCCAGTTCTTCCTCAAATTTAAAACATATTGAACTTGAATTTAGAATGTGCAAGTTTAGAATCTTTGCTTAGCATTAAGACACGCGTGCTTTTTAATGAACTTTTAGCTAGTTTAATTTTCAAATTGACTTATATTTGTTAGTTTTTATCTTTTTGAGCACTTAAGACCAGTTTTTGAACTTAAAGAAAAACTAATGCATGAATTAGTTGAGTAAGAAATTTTAGAATGCTAAAACCTTCCTCATAACCCTTCAAAGCATAAAAACAACTCAATTCAACTTAGAAAATGATCTAGACAATATTTTTCTTGTTTAGCCATTTTTTAACCTATTTACCTACCCTTTTTATATATTTATCCCTCAGCCATTTTTTGAGCTTAATAAGGTATGCTTAATACGTACCATATTTATTTTTCTTCTTACACTTATTCATTGACCATATAGCCTACAAACTTTTATCTTCCCTTCTAGAATTGGCCACTTTAGGATTGGATGAATTAATTGTTATTAGGTATCTTAAAGGGTGTACTGAGAAATTTTTAGTTTCATTGTCAAGAGTTATGGATGAAGTCAAGAAAAATTAAATTTCCTTATTATTACCCATGTTATATTATTATATTGCTAACATCAAATCTAGTGTGAAAAAAAAAGAGAAAAAGAAAAAAATATTGGAAATAAAGCTAGCAAGTATGGAAAAATTTTAAGTGTGGGGTAGTTTCAAAGAAAAATAGTTATGACTTCGAAAAAAAGGGTATGAATAGTGAATTCAAGAGAATTTCAAGTTATGCTTTCTCATAAGAGTTTGAATTGTGTAAAGGTTAAGCAAGTTTAGTTCTCTATGGTTTGAATTAATGGGATGTTTAGTATTATTAGTCTATTTTATCTTAGAGTGGCTATTCTTTTTTATTATCTTTTGTCTATTCTTTGATAACCAATACCTTAGCCCCATTATAACCTTTGAAAGACCTAAGTGATTCTAAGCTTTATTTTTAGGTTGTTTAGTGGAGATGACCTTCGGGTTTCGGTGTTAAAGGAGAGGCTTATGGTGTTTCTATAATTTCAAGTGTGAAACCATTTGTACACTTAGGTGTACATTCATTCTAAGCTTGATTATATTTTTACATTGGATGTTTTGGTTTTTGAAATACTTAAAATATTTTGGTCTTGCACCCATATAAGAAAACTAACTCATATTGTCTTGGTTGAATTTATTCTAGTTAAAATTTTATTAAGTGCTCTTGTTAATTACTAAGTATAATTTTGAAATGCTTGATTCTTGATTTAAGTTTGACTATTTTGAGGAGTTAGATTGTTCTAATTTGTTCGGGGGCGAGCAAAGTCTAAGTGTAGGGTATTTGATAATTATGAATTTAATGATATTTTTAGTATATTTTTAGGTATTTAATTAAGTTAATTTTATGTTAATTAGGTTAAATTGGAGTTTAATTTATTATTTTTATATTTTAGGAGTTAATTGTAAGTTTTGATATTTTTCAAGGTTAAAATTAAAGAAAAAGGACTTAATTGAGAAAAATACAAAGCTTTGGGGCAATTATGTAAATTTTAAAAATTGATGATCAAAAGTCGAACGTTTAGTCTCGAAGCTTTTGACACCATGGGGTGAAATTTTCAAGCGGCCGTGCGATTTGGTTCTGGATTAAAGAGTGAAAAATCAAAGTTTAATTAAAGGAAGTAAAATTGTTCTTTGCTTGGCCGCGTGAAGCAAGGAAGGAATTCCTACCCGATCGTGTGAAGAGGAATGCCAGTGCCCAGCCGTGTAAAGTAAAGAAGGAAAGGATTCCCGACCGCATGAGAGAAGAGCAAAACTAATACCTGGCCATGTAGCTTACTTAAGTAATTCACTGCTTGGCCGTGAAACCCAGTAAGAAAAGAGTTTCAATCGGCCATGTAACTCAAGTGTAAATTCAATACTTGGCCATGCAAAAGGAAGTTAAAATCAACAAAACTTCCTATTAATCTAGAGTTTTTTTTCCTATTCTATCATGGAAAACTGAAGATTTAGCCTATAAATGCAGTCGAAAAGCACCAGAAAAAAAGGGGAAGCAACAAGGATCAAAGCACTAATTCTCTTTACTTCAATTTAGCTTAGTTTAAGTTATTTTTTTTTAGTTTTTTTATTAGCTGTGAAGAAAAATTTCAAGAGTAAGAAGCCAATTTTCTGTCACAATTATTAAGGGGGTTTCTTAACTCTATGTTTTTGTTTCTTCTTATTAATTTAGCTTTTGTTTTCAATATGAATTGTGAGTAGTTCTTTTACTTTTGCTAAAGGCTACTTGAAGTCTTATTTTTATTGTAATGACTTAATTGAGCTTTAAATTTAATATTATTTGATTATTTCTTGATTTTAAGTATATTCTTATATTTGATTGTGTTGAGATTAATTGTTGATTTATTGAATAAATAACTAAAAATTGATTTAGGCACTATTATTGATTTACATGTTCTTAGATTAACTCTTTAATGTTTATGCATGATTATTTTCTGAAAATAGAGGTAATTATATGTTAATTTTATTGGTTAATATTAAGAGAGGAAGAACTAAGAATAAACTGGAATTGAATTTTCTTGCAAAAGAGTTTAATAAATGTTTAGAATTTTAACTGGATTTTTATGCCAAGTATTGAGTTGTTCTTAATAAGGGGATTTAATACTTAAGAAATATAGTCTTGTTTCAAGGTATCAGGCTTTATATTATCTGGTTTTCCATGATCACTAATATTTTTACAAAAATTTGAGTCATTGAAATATAAAGTCAAGGTGGATAGTCCTTTAGTAAAAGTTATTTGAATATTGATTTTTCTTATATTATGTTTACTTGCTTTCATTTATAATCTATTTTACTTGTTTACTTTAGTTTTTACTCTTTAGTGTTTAATTATTTTTCTTTAATTTAGTCAGTCTTCATCATTATAAATTTTGGGATTTCTTTCCCTTTTTTTACACCCAATTTTCATTTAAAACTCGAAATTTTCATATAAATACAGGTTTTCCTTGGGTATTAGAGGGTCATAATTATATTTTTCTATATTACTAGTCGATCTAGTACACTTACTAGACACCGATCAGGAATGTACTACTTGGTCGAGGAGAAGATGACCCGTCTGAAAGCTATGATTCTGCCATTTAGTTTTTGAACGTCCTTCACACTTCTCGAGGGTTGCATTTCCAGCATGGCCTTTATCTTATCTGGATTAGCTTTTATTCCCCTTTGAGAGATCATGAAGCCCAAGGATTTTTTCGAGGGAACCCTAAAGACATATTTCTCAAGATTGAGCTTAATCTGAAATTTGTTCAGCATGGAAAAAACCTTCACCAGATTGGCAGGATGTTCTTCAGGGCTTTTGCTTTTGACGATCATGTCATCCATATAGACTTCCACATTCTGCCCAATCTGATCTTTGAAAATCCTATTCATCAAAAGCTGATATGTGGCAACTGCATTCTTTAGTCGGAACGATATGGCCTTGTAGCAGAAGGTTCCATCGTCTGTGATGAAACTAGTTTTTTCCTGATCTAACAGCCACATCATAATTTGATGATATCCAGCATATGCATCAAGGATGGAGTAGATGGCTTGGCCAGCAGTGGCATCTACCAGTTGATCTATGCTGGGCAAGGGGTAGCTGTCATTTGGACATGCCTTGTTAAGATCTGTAAAGTCTATGCACATCCGTAGCTTTCCCGACTTCTTTTTCACTAGGACTACATTGGTGAGCCATTTCGGGTAATCGACATCTTGGATCGTACTTAATTTCAATAGTCTATCAACCTCCTCAGAACTAAATTTTTACCGATCAGGTGCATGCCTTCGTAACTTCTGCCTGATCGGCTTATAAGCTGGATCCATATTAAGTTTGTGGGTGATCATATTAGGATCAATTCCAGGGATGTTCTTTGGCTTCCAGGAGAAAGACGTCTAGTTCATCATCAAGACCTGCATGATGGCCTCCTCAACTTTTGCACTCATGTTGGTGCCTGTTTGAATGCTCTTACCATTCGATAGTGACCTCGCCTTGACCTCTTCCGCAGGATCCATCCCCTACCTCTCCATATGATCAGACCATTCTAGCCCTGGCTCCACCATCATGGCCTCTTTTTGTTATTTGATCATGGTGATGCAGGCCTCTCTGGATGCCTTCTGATCACCCCTTAGAATGAAAGCATCTTCTCTGGTCGGGATTTTCATTATCATGTACCATATGCTGATGATAGCTCCGATTTAGAAGAGTAGAGGCCTGCCAAAATGGCATTATAGGCAAAAACAATGTTAATGACCATAAATATTATCTTGCAGGCATGGGCGAGGGCCTTTTTAGCCAAGCTCAGCAAAAAGCTCGACAGATCCTACTACCGAGATGGTAGCATTGCCGAGTTTGATCAGCGGGGTGGCGTTCAGCTTTAGCTCCTCGGTCGGCGGCCCTATGGCTTTATAAGTTTGAAGAGTGAGCACATTCACGACACTGGCATTATCCACCAATATCCTTTTCACGTCAAAGTTATTGATCATGCCCTGACGACGAGAGCATCCTCATGGAGGAACATCATGCCCCGTGCATCTTCACTGGATATGATGACTGGGGCTAGCTGTTCGGCTGACTGGGATATGTAAACACCTTTCACCTTTCTTTTTCTGAAGAGGTATTCTTCTTATGATGACCCTTTGGTAATCATGTTTATAACCCCGACGTACGTTCTGTGAGGATCCATATTCTTAGAATTTCTTCGCTCGTTGTCGTCATCCGAGTCAAAATCATTTTTCTTAAGATTCAGTTGTTTATAGGGACTTTCCTCTCTAGCTGGACCTATAAATTTTTTGAGGTACCCTCTTTGCATGAATTGCTCAATTTCTTATTTTAGCTGTTAATATTTATCAGTTGTGTGACCGATATCTCTGTAAAACTTGCAGTACTTGTTATGATTTTGGGTGATTTTGCTTCTCTCGGACAGCTTCTTAGGCCAATTTACTTTTTTGTGCTTTTCCTTAATCCACATCAACACCTGTGCTGGATTGGCATTGAATAAAGTAAAGGTTTGAGTTATAGGCTGCTATTCCGATCAAATTGAACCCGTTCAGACTCCTTCCTTTTACCCATATTTCTTAAAGTGGAGGCTCTTTTTAGGCTTCTTGCTATCCACTTGGATATAGGAGTTCGGTTAAATAAGTGTCCGTCTGGATACTGAAGTCTGTCTATAACATTGCTCATTCTTCCTCGGCTGGATCTCAAGGCATAATCCAGCTGAATATACTGTCTAGCTCTTTCCATCAGATCAAAAAAGATGACTAGTGGCCTTATTGTAATCGACTCAAACAGTAGCCGATCAATGATGTCTCCTTTCAAAGCGGTGGTTGCCATTTCTATGCTTACGTTCCTTACCTCCGATATCGTGGCTTGGAACCTGTCGATGTAGTCTCTAAGACTTTCATCAATTTTTGGTAAAGATTACACAGATCGTTTATCGACTTTGGAGCTAGCGTCTACATAATAAATCGCATGACAAATAGTTCTTTGAGTTGTCAAAATGAGGTGATTGATTTTTGGGGAAGGTCATGGAACCAGTTGAAAGCATCTTCTCCCAGGGTGGTGGGAAAGATCCTATAGGCAATCCTCTCATCGTAGGTGCAAACCTGCACTTTAGTCAGATATTCTGCAAGATGAGTGGCAGGGTCAGTTTTACCTGTGTATTTGTCCATTACCATATCTCTCCACCTAGGAAGTAGCTCAAACTCTATGATCTCCCTGCAAAATGGAAAAGCTGTATTTCTGCAGGTGTTCCCCTCAAACATGCTTTTTTTATCCCGTCAAGCCAAACTGTCTGAATTTTTGCTTGAACTACTTATCTTTCCTGCTCATGGCCGTTGAGGTGAACTCATCCCTACGTCCCTTCGTACGACTGTGATTTGTCATGCACATGAAGGATAGATCATCTCCAATGGATGAGGTAGAGGATCTGACCGGTGTCTAGCAAGTGTACTAGATCGGCTAGTAATACAGGGAAATATAGATTAAGACCCCAAATATCGTACCCAAGGGAACATGGATTGCTAAGGATAATATCTATGTATGAATTAAATCAACCTGAGATTGTTTCCCAAATGTTTTTTGATTTGAAAGCAAAAATTAAACAAAATAAACAATTAAACAAAATGAAAGGTAAAACATGAATTAAAAACAAAACAATAACTGAAATTCTTTTGCTAAGGAAACTATCCACCTTAACTTTCATTGTAATGACTTAAATTCAAAGAATAATACCAGTGATTATGGAAAAACTAGTAATAAAGCCAGATATCTTTATTCAAGTCTATCATTCTTAGTATTAAACTCATAGACAAATCTAATACTTAGCATGCAAATCTAGTTTTAACTTCCTAAATATTCATTGAAGCCTTTCTCAAGTGATTCAATTCCAATTCATTCTTGATTCTTCCTCTCTTAGTATTAACCAATAAAATTCATACATAATCATCTCATATTTCGGATAATAATCATGCATAAACATTAAAAAGTTAATCCAAGAACATGCAAATCATTAACTATGTCAAAACCAATTTTTAGTTATTTATTCAATAAACCAACAATCAATCTCAACTCAATCAAGGATAAGAATATGCTTAAAACCAAGAAATAATCAACCGATATTGAAATTAAGCTCAAAATAAAGTCATAACAATACAAGTCAAGGATTCAAGTATCCTTTAGCAAACGTTAAAGAAAACTACTCAAAAGACATAGTTAAAACTAAAAACAAAAGCTTGAATAAAAACTTGAAAACTAAGAACGTAAAAGAAAAACTTTAAGAAAAACAAAGCTAAACTAAGGATCTGATCTCTATATCTCCCCATCTTCTGTGTTTTGGGGCTCTATTTATAGGCAAAAACGTGGTAGATTTCTTCCAAAATTGCAGAATCATAATAGGAAAGGAAGTCTGCTCAAAACAGGAAGCTCGGGAAATCCTTCGCGTAATTGGAGAATCAAAGCACGTGGCCACGCATCAACTTGTGCCTTCCTACACGTGGTCACGTATAGATGTTGTCCTTCCTCACACGTGGCCACGTGTGAATTTGGCCTTGAACACACGTGGTCACGTGTACTATTTCTTTCCTTCTTTGATTTTTCACGTGGTCACGTCCTTTTTCTCTTATTCCTTCATTTCTACTTCACATGGCCACGTTACCCTTCACTTTACTCTTACACGTGGTCACGTGTAAATTCCTTCAATATCTTCACGTGGCCACGGCTCCATCCTCTGAACTAAGAGCTAGTTTTCTCGCTTAAACTTCCAATATTTACGCTTTTGGCCCAAAACTTTGCACTTTTCACATTTTAAGCCCTTTTTCATCATTTTAGCCCTGAAAATCATGCAAAACACAGAATTAACTCTAAAAACACAAAACTAACAAATTAAACTCAAATTAAACCTAATTAACACAAAATTAACTCAATCAAACACATAAAAACATACTAAAAACATCATATAATTCACCATTATCAAATACCCCACACTTAGACTTTGCTCGCCCTCGAGCAAATTAGGACAAACCAACTTCTCAAAATAATCAAACTCAAATAAAGAATCGTTCATTTCAAAACCAAGTTAACAATTAACAAGAGCACTTAATAAAACTTTCAACTAGAATAAATTCAATCAAGACAATATAAGTTAGTTTCTTTGTGTATGTGTGCAAGACCAAAACAATTGAAGTATTTTCAAAATCCAAAACACCAATGCAAATTCATAGTCAAGGTTAGAATGAATGTACACATAAGTATACTCAAGGTTTCGCACTTGAAACTCTAGAAACACCATAGGCCTCTCCTTTAGCACCGGAACCCGAAGGTCATCTCCGCTAAACAACTCAACAACAAACTTAAAATCACATAGGTCTTTTAAAGGTTGTAATGGGGCTTAGGTATTGGTTATCAAAGAATGGATAAAAGATCAATAATAAGAATAGCCACTCTAAGATAAAATAGACTAATAATTCACAAATATCATCCCATTAACTTAATCAATACAGAATTTAGCCAAAATTTTCCAACCTTTCATAATTCAAAGCTCTTTTATGAACAAGAAATAATAATTGAAACTCTTTTTCATTCACAATTCATACCCTTTTTGAAGAAGTCATAACCATTTTTTCTTGTAACTACCCCACACTTAAGATTTTGCCATACATGCTAGCTTTATTTGTAAATTTCTTTCTTTTTCTTTCACTTTTTCTCTTTTTTTTCTTTCTTTCTTTTCTTTTTTCTTCTTTCCCTTCACTAACTTTGATGTTGACAATACAATAATAACATGGGTAATCACAAAGTCACTATTCATTTGACTTCAACAATAGCCATAACAATAAAATCAACAACATCTTATCACACCCATCAAAATACCCAATTCTTATTAATCCATCCAATCCTAGAGTGGCCAATTCTAGAAGGGAAGCTAAAAGCTTTTTAGGCTATATGGTAAAATATATAAGTGTAACAAAAAAAATAAATATGGCACGCATTAAGCATACCTCATTAGGCTCAAAATTGGCTAACAAAGGATAAATATGCATATAAGGTAGGAAAATAAGTTAAAATATGGCTCAAGAAAAAAAAAACACTGCCTAGATCATTTTCCAAGTTATTTTGAGTTGCTTTTATATGCTTTGAAGGGTGATGAGGAAGGTTCTAGTGTTCTAAAATTCATCACTCAACTATTTCAATGCATATCAAAAACTGGTCTTAAGTGCTCAAAAATATAGAAACTAACAAATATAAGTCAAGTTGAATATTAAACTAGCCAAAAATTCATTAAACAACATGCTTGTTCTAATGCTAAACAAGAATTTTAAACATTGCACATTCTAAATTCAAGTTCAAAGTTTAATTTTTGAGAATAACTAGGGCGAATTAAGCTAAATGTACAATAAATGATAAATGAATAAACTAAACTAACATGCAAAACTAAAAAACTAAACATGCAAACTAAAAACAAAACTAGACTAAACAACTAAACCAACTAAAACAACATAATTCATGAGTAAGAAACTGAGTAAGGTAAGAAAAACTCCCTTAAATTGGTCTTCAATTTCAGCTCAGCTGAGCTCTATCCCCCTCTTTAAAATCTTGCTGTCCTCAGCAAAGTATGAAAATGTCAGCACACTTTATCACTTTTGAGAAACAAGTTAGTGACCAAAAATGTAAGCTCACCATACTTAGAACCATAATCAAGTCAAAAAGAAGGCAAGAGGTCAATGGAATTAAGTTAACAAGCAAACATGCCTCGAAACCAAATGCAGTGCAATGAACAAGACTTAATAAACATGGTAACTAAGTGAATAAATGTAACTAGGCCAAACTTGTTTAAGTGCTCAATGCATACTATCCATAGGTGACAAAGTGGACAATGTATGAATGCATAATGCTCAGGAAAAATTTTCTGCACAAAAACTTTTTTTTTAATCCCTGAAACAAATCAAATTCTGAGCAATCATATAAGCACTTGGTTATTCAATATCAATGCAAATAATAAACACAAGTAAAGTGCAATAATGAACAAATGATAGTGTGCTTTACCTTAATTAATGAGGATAGAAATAATGAGAAAATGAAGTTCAACTTTGAGGTGTGTGCGTGAGTATGTGAGTGTGAATGAGTGAGGATGTCTGTGCTTTTGGTTGTGCGTGGCCACGTGAGAGGCAAGGGAAAAGATTTACGTGGGCACGTGTGTTTGTGTGAATAGTATATGCATGGCCACGTGAACACTTAGATGGGTGTAGCCTTACCTACACGTGGGCACGTATGGAGGCATTTGAGAGGGAGGACGTGGGCATGGGAGGGAGCAAAAGAAAATGAAGATGGAGCAAAATAAAAGATCGTGAAATGAGGATATAGGCAGGAAAAGAGGGCGTGACCACGTGAGGTTCAATGAAGAACTACACGTGGTCACGTGTACAATTCCTCTTGGATGGGGCGTGGCCACGTGTGGTCTTTGTACAAGAATCCACGTGGTCACGTGAATTTAACATGGAATGGCAGAGTTCTTAGGCGTGGCCACGTGAGGTTCAATGAAGAACTACACGTGGTCACGTGTAGTTATATTGACTCTTTACTTCTTCGACCCGTGGCCATGTTGATTCTCATAGAGAGACCACACGCGGTCACGCCTAAATGAAATGCAATCTTACCTCTTCAACCCGTCACCGCGTATGTGTTTGTTTTTGAATCATATGCACGAATTTGTTCCAACATGTCTTCTTAAAACTTGATTTTTATACTCTCTTCATGAATCAAATACACAGCATTGACTGGCTTGATTCCTGCACGTGAAAACACCAAGTTAATTTTTATTTATCTTAATTCATCTTTTTTCAATCAATCACATTAACAATATAAACCAATTGTTTGAACCATATAAATCAATTACAGCTCATACTCATTTCCTTCTTTTCAAGCTATAATTGAATTATGCCAACAATATGCACATTTATCAATTAATTAAATTCCAATTATAGTCCATTCTTAACTCATCATATGCCAAATTCATGAAGCTTAAAATCAAACTCATATCTAACCAACTCATAAATCTTTGACAAGTTCAATTTCACTTACCTCAAAAATCATATTAGCTCTTTAATTCCTTTAAAAGCTCTTACTAATCCAAATTTTAATTATAAAGCATAAGAATCATTAGAAGTAGCTTTTTGTTCAAACCCATATCATAAACTCATGAATTAAAAGACACAAACAAATAACAAACCTGCATTACACCTTAAAAGATAAAAACAATAGCAGAACAAAAAACATGCAAAACATAAAAAATGAAAATTTAAAGAGAAGAGTTAAAGAAGAAGTTCTGGTTTATTGAGTCCCAGCTCGACTCTTGTTACTCTCGGGAGGTCGAGCTTGTGATCCAAACATAGGTCTCTCCGGACTTTGCTCCTCATTTTCTCCCATTAGTAGAAGAAACTTGTCCTAGTTTATCAAAGCTGGAAACTCCATATCTTCAATAAAATATGACTCATCCTTTGGCTCATTTATGATGAACTCTACCGGCTCTTCTAGCCTAAATAAATCCTTCAAGCGAACTGAATTCGGTATCTCCACTTGAGAATCCTTTCCTTCTTGCTCCTTTGGTGAAAAATTCTCTACAAAAGATCCTACACCTTCTAAATAAACATACGACTTATCCTCAAATATGAATTGATCCTCTTGTTCCTTATCCTCCATAAATGAATGATTTTGTTCCTTTTCCTTACCATCATCGCCTTGTGTGCTCAAAAGTTCTAGCTTAGATTCCAACTTTTCAATTCCATGCTCTTTATCCCTTAATAAATGTTCTTGACTTTTAATTGTCTCCTCTTGAGCCCTTATTTTCTCTTCTTGAATTCTAAACTTTTCCCCTTGAGCCTTTAATGTAGCCTCCAACTCTCCTTTTTCAGCATAATATTCCCTTTCCTTTCTTATAAGCAAGTCACAAACATTTTCGGTTTCGGAGAGAATAGCTTCTTGTGTGGCCTTCCATCTTTCTTTTTCTGCCCTAAGTTGCTCGTCCTTACATATAAGCTGGTTTTGAAGACGTTGATTCTCGGAGATATAGGCCTCTTTTGAGTATTGTAGTTCTTGATTCTCTCTTTTCAATTCTTCCATTTGTGCTCTCAAAGTCCAAAGAGAATAAGAATCTTCAGCCATGGGTGGTGATGAATAAGGATTTTGTGATTGTGCACGCAATCGTTCTATTTCCTCTCTTTCTCTTAGTAGATCATTCATTCGTTGTTTCAACAGATACAATTCATAATCTTGGACCTCATCTTGCATCATCTTGAAAGATGTTTAGAATTGTTCCTGCAAAGAACAATCACCAAATTAAAAACAAAATAAAAATAAAAATCTCAGACTAACTCAACCAAAGATATTAAACAAACAACACCGCTGTTCCCCGGCAACGGCGCCAAAAACTTGACCGGTGTCTAGCAAGTGTACTAGATCGGCTAATAATACAGGGAAATATAGATTAAGACCCCAAATATCGTACCCAAGGGAACATGGATTGCTAAGGATAATATCTATGTATGAATTAAATCAACCTGAGATTGTTTCCCAAATGTTTTTTGATTTGAAAGCAAAAATTAAACAAAATAAACAATTAAACAAAATGAAAGGTAAAACATGAATTAAAAACAAAACAATAACTGAAATTCTTTTGCTAAGGAAACTATCCACCTTAACTTTCATTGTAATGACTTAAATTCAAAGAATAATACCAGTGATTATGGAAAAACTAGTAATAAAGCCAGATATCTTTATTCAAGTCTATCATTCTTAGTATTAAACTCATAGACAAATCTAATACTTAGCATGCAAATCTAGTTTTAACTTCCTAAATATTCATTGAAGCCTTTCTCAAGTGATTCAATTTCAATTCATTCTTGATTCTTCCTCTCTTAGTATTAACCAATAAAATTCATACATAATCATCTCATATTTCGGATAATAATCATGCATAAACATTAAAAAGTTAATCCAAGAACATGCAAATCATTAACTATGTCAAAACCAATTTTTAGTTATTTATTCAATAAACCAACAATCAATCTCAACTCAATCAAGGATAAGAATATGCTTAAAACCAAGAAATAATCAACCGATATTGAAATTAAGCTCAAAATAAAGTCATAACAATACAAGTCAAGGATTCAAGTATCCTTTAGCAAACGTTAAAGAAAACTACTCAAAAGACATAGTTAAAACTAAAAACAAAAGCTTGAATAAAAACTTGAAAACTAAGAACGTAAAAGAAAAACTTTAAGAAAAACAAAGCTAAACTAAGGATCTGATCTCTATATCTCCCCATCTTCTGTGTTTTGGGGCTCTATTTATAGGCAAAAACGTGGTAGATTTCTTCCAAAATTGCAGAATCAGAATAGAAAAGGAAGTCTGCTCAAAACAGGAAGCTCGGGAAATCCTTCGCGTAATTGGAGAATCAAAGCACGTGGCCACGCATCAACTTGTGCCTTCCTACACGTGGTCACGTGTAGATGTTGTCCTTCCTCACACGTGGCCACGTGTGAATTTGGCCTTGAACACACGTGGTCACGTGTACTATTTCTTTCCTTCTTTGATTTTTCACGTGGTCACGTCCTTTTTCTCTTATTCCTTCATTTCTACTTCACATGGCCACGTTACCCTTCACTTTACTCTTACACGTGGTCACGTGTAAATTCCTTCAATATCTTCACGTGGCCACGGCTCCATCCTCTGAACTAAGAGCTAGTTTTCTCGCTTAAACTTCCAATATTTACGCTTTTGGCCCAAAACTTTGCACTTTTCACATTTTAAGCCCTTTTTCATCATTTTAGCCCTGAAAATCATGCAAAACACAGAATTAACTCTAAAAACACAAAACTAACAAATTAAACTCAAATTAAACCTAATTAACACAAAATTAACTCAATCAAACACATAAAAACATACTAAAAATATCATATAATTCACCATTATCAGGATCTACTAGGGATTTAGGGAGAGTCTCTGCTGGAAGATATTATCCTATTTCCTTTATCGTACCTGCCTGGGGTTTTGACCCCCATTCTCCCACTGTCGTGGGCTCGTGGTTCGTTGATGGAGATTTCCCTGTTTCTCTTTCTTCTAAAGTCTTCGGCCATGAAATCTATTTCGTGGTCTCTTTCAGAAGTTCTGGGTATTTTGCACTTTCTAATCATTTGGACGATGCTCTTAGTGAAATCACTAAGAATAACGTACATGTCCCTGACAGTAACAGGGGTGTTTTCCAACTGCTGTGGAATGGTATCATCAAATTCTGGGAGGAGGTTATCCCTGGTAGGTGATATGGGAGATCCCTCTCCTCTCCCTGCGAGTCTAGATCTACCTTGGCTGTTGCGATCATATTCTCCGAAAGTTGCATGCTCATTAGATCTTAAACCTACCATGGCTCTCAAGGAAAGCACCAAATGATAAGACGTGAAATGTCTTTATCTAAGAAAAGAGAGTTGACAGTCGTAGCTCCCGATCGGATGGTAGAGAGCAAGAAAGAGTGCCCGATCGAACCAGACTTAAGCACTCCGAAACTTAAATTAGTAGCTTTCTAGAAAGAGAGTACTTAGAAAGAGAGTCTCAGATGTTCAATACTTGGAGTCACTGTGCGTTAGGCTATTTATAGGAAATAAAGGAAGAATACTTGAGTACTTAAGGCTTGATAATTGGCAGTTGGAGCAGGTGAGCGGCGAAATGACAGGGCATAGGTGAAAGGCATGGGCGCTAACTTGTGTCAGTTGATTGGTAGGACGAGCTGTCCCATCAGTCCAATCGGACGTCATACAACCCATGTTTTATCTTCCAACTCACGCTTGGTTCTCTTTGCTAATGGACTTTGGATCTTACTAAGTGCTATTGGGCCGACTGTTTGAATCTTGAAAAATATTTTTTCGTGGTTATCAATAATTAAAAGAAATTAATTTTTTAACTACGTAAATTACCTATAATTTTTAAATATATAGTAAAATTAATTAGAAAATATATGTAAAGTGATAACATTGTGGGCCACACGTAAGTAAGAAATAAAAACAAAGAAAATATTGTCTGATGGCACGTTGGCAACGGCATCATATGTTTAAAGCCTTGATGAAAGAGACAACCTGTGCAATGCAATTTCACCATTTTATTTCCTGATATTATTCATTTATTTGCCATACAAAATATTATTGTCATTATGATAAAAATTTAAATCCATTGCCCTTCACTTTTCCATAAAAGCCTAATATGTCCCCACTGTACATAACCATTTCTGAATTACTGCCTTTTATTTTTTATTTTTATTTTTGTGTCCCTATGCTATTATTATATTTTCATTCATTTATGAGATTCTATCTTATAATCTCATAATTTTATCTAAAATATGAAACACATTCCCACATTTACAAAAATATTAATCTTTTAATTCAAACAAATAAACTATAATGGTTTTTTTTTCGTGTTTGCTATTGTACTCATAGATGCGGATCTAAAAAATAATTTTACAAAGATAAATTTATATATTCTTCAATAATTTTTTATACAAACACAATAATAAAAAAATATGAATAATCTCATTGCTCATAAATTACATTATAATAGATATTTTCTTAATTATATTCTACTTTAATTGCATTATATAGTTTTTTTCCTAATTTCCTTTGCCTCGTTGAGTTGTGCACGAAATTCTAAACAATAATAGAATTATTATTTACTTTTTAATTTTTTTATCTAATCTAAAACAAAATATTTTCTTATTAAAAATCACTTTATAGTGACCCTCTAAATTATTATCATAATTTTTTTGTAAAAAAAAAATTAAGACCTTGCTTGAAATAAATTAATTCTATAAAATTTTATGCAATTCACTTGTAATTCCAATTTCTCATGCTTGTAATGCAAAAAAAAAAAAAGAATTGAATTTTAGGAATTAAATTACATGAAATTTATTATATTTTCATCAAATTTAGTTAAAATATGTAAATTTTGCAAATAAATTTTGTATTTTTAAAAAGTTTAATTTTAAAATACTATAATACCCTTAGTATAGTATATATACTAAATTGTTATTTTCAAATTTTACCACCATATACTACTCAAATATATATATATATATATAATTTTTTAGAATAACAATTCAGTATTTATTTTTTAAAATCAAAATTTTATTAATTTTATATATATAATTATTTTTTAATTTAATTTATTTTAAGTAATTATTATCAACATAGTTATAATAAATATTACCATCATTATTTTTATTGTTATTGTTAGTATTCAAAGTAATAAAAATTAAACAAAATAATCTTGAATAATAACAACAATAATAAAAACTTATTATTAATTTTTTAATATAAAAATTAAAAATTAAATTTTTTAATAAAAATTATTGATAAATTATAAATTTTCATAGAGAAAAAAGATTCTTATGTGGGAAAGAGTGAAAGATCGATGCGTTTTTTAGAGCGAATTTCAATCGGACTGAAGCTATGGAGCCTTGCAAAAGGGAGTTTGTCCAGTTGTACAAGGCATTATCACTCCGATATCTAAATTAACAATTTGAAAAATAAACCTTTAGAGAGAGAATACAAATAAATCTAGAGAGAGATGGAGTATGTGTTTTACAGAATGAGCATGCTATTTATAAAGCTCGAGCAGGTTGAATAGTGTTATTGAATAATTGACCTACTCTGAAGCAGGTATAGTCTATTATATAGGTAATGGTAATTTGACGATGGCGTGTGTCAAATAGGCTTGTCGTATCAATGAGATATCACATCTGATCAAACGACCTTGTTTTCCATGCTCTTAGCCGGCCGTTTAGGCATTTATGCGCTTCTAAATAATAGGCCTTTGATTGGATCTAGTTTGATTTTTAGGGTATTATTGGTGATTATTTTAGTTAGTTCTACTAGAATTGTAGATAAATTTGTATAATTGGAATGCTTTAAAAATAATAGAAGTCTAATATTACTATATTTTAAATTAATAAAATTTTGATGGTAAATTGACTCAAATATCAAGAATGATATTGTTTTATTATAATAGATCACTTATTTGTTATAAACTTAATTTAATACTAAAAATATCTACAATTCATCCCATAAATATAAAATTAATTTAGTGGTATGTGAATTTTATCTAATTTTTTTTACTTATTATTGGAAATTATTATCGAAAAATACATCAAAATAAGTGGTATTGAGGATATTTTAGAAAATAAAATAAAAATGAATTTTTTTATTTTTTATTTCTAGTATAAAAATAATAAATTCATTTATAATTTTATATTTTAGTTATTTTATTTCAAATAAAAAAATTCATTTACAAATGAATTTCATATGAAATTAATTTTATAATTTCAATTTTTTTATTTCAAGTAATTTCTAAAACCGGAACTCATTGACAATAAAGATTTTTCTTGACAAATAGTAAATATATAATATCAACTCGTTATCAATTAGATATATCATTAAAGACATTAACTTTTAATTCAATTATTATTGAATAATTTTCAATCATATTACTCTGAATTGGACTTTAATTGAAATAATAGAGGGCAAAAAATAAAAAATAAAGGCGAATTATTAAAAATAAAAAATGGTGATAATAATCACATTGACTGACTTGACAAATGCAAGTGAAGGCAATGCTATTTTGGTCATTTTACATCTTTATTCAACGTCCCCACTATTATTAAAATAAATAATATAGAAAAAAAGGCCATTTGATTTCTCTGCTCGATCTCCATCATCATCAACATCATGCAACCCAATTTGAATCCCTTATTTAGTCAGAAAAGTTACTGATATTACAATTTAATGCCGGATCAGTTACACGATGATCATTAAAATTTATAAATTATAACGATTTAATCACTTAATTTTAATTTATATCAAAAAAGTCACTAAAAATATATTTTATAATGTAAAAATAACTAAGATCGAAATAATATGAATCAGGCCTCTGCTGCATGTATACACACGTGTCATATTTTCATGTCAGCAAATATTGACACGAGTATACCCAACTAGTTGTCTACATGGCATACAAAGTAAAAAAAAAAATTAAATTGACAAGTTAACCCTTCTCTCTTCTTGCTCCCTCTCTCTATCTTTGATCTGTGTTTTTTGTCTCCATTAATGGACCAATCCATGATAGTAAGTGGTAGCAAATCCAAACAAACAACGGCATAATAACCGTACATTATCAAAATCCTAAATCACATCTTCCTAAATACAACATTAATAATTTTTCCAATTTCTCACAATCACTTGGCTAGCTTCTAGTAAAGGAATGATCTTTTCTCTCTCCCTTCAATTCCATATTTCAAATTCTTCAACTCTTATTTCTTATTCACTCTATTAAAGCCTTAATCTTTTTGCTAATCTATTCCAGCACTAATTTGTTTTTTGACCCAGATCGAGAGGTTGAATATAGAGAGAAAGGGCGAAGAGAGAGAAAGGATGGGTTCACTTATCAATATTATTATTATTTTATTATTGTGTGCCACGTAGGCAACCCAGTTGGATATACATGTGTTAATTTTTTGTTGATATGAAAATATGGCACACATGTATATATGTAACGGTAGCCTAATTCACATTATTTTGATTTTAATTATTTTTATGTTATAAAATAAAATTTTAATAATTTTTTCGGTACAAATCAAAGTTAAGTGACCACATTATTATAATTTACAAACTTCAGTTACCAATAGTGTAATTGACCCATTTAATGTCCAAACTCTGTTGTGGAACTTGCTTCTCATTAATAATTTGCCCTTTTAATTTAATTCCATAAATCTTTTCCCATCTGTCATTTCTTTACTGCTTCCTTCTCTGTCTGACTCTGTCTCCCTTTGTGTTTCCATGGACAGATTACTATAATTTTCAATTCCTCTGTGCCTGTCTTCTCCAAAGGTTTCATCTTCTCTCACTGTACAGAAATGGAGTTAGTTCCCTCCGCAGACCCAAATGCAAAGCCTGAATCTTCAACCCTTGCTTGGGAGGACATGTTTAGATCCGCCTCATTTCCCAAACCCACCACCACAACTCCGCCCAAGCCACCGCCGGCGACCAATTCATCCTCGGCGCCGGAAAATGGGCCGAATTCTGATAACCCAGATCATAAAGCTAGTTTATCCGGTGATCCTCAGGTAAGGCTTGCTCTTTATATAGCCATGGCTCATGCCGGCCTTGCCTTTGGCATAGTTCTCCTGTACTTTGTGTGTAGGCTTTTGCAAGAATATTTGAGGCCAATTCAATGGGCTGTTTTGTGTTCAATTCCTTTGAGAGGGATACAGGAAACTCTTGTTGATTTTTGGAAGGAGCCTTTATCATTTGGCCTTACTGAAACTGTTCTTGCAGTTCCTGTTGCCGTCTTTCAGACTTTTGTAGGTACACTTGTTGATATTAAGGAAGTATGTTTGAGGGTTTTTCATAGAAAACCCAATAGAAGTGTTCCTAGAAGGGGTAGGAGAAGTGGGTTTTCAAAATTAGTAAGATGGTTAGTGTCATTTGGGGTTTTTGTGATCGCCTATGAGACTTTTGGTGCTGTGGGATCATTGTTGATTATTGGTCTAGGGTTCATGTGTAGTACCGCAACTGCAGATAATACATTTTCTGCTGTTCATTCTTTTAAGAGTAGCAGAATTAGGCGTACTGCTTTTAGTGCTTTCTTTACTAGGGGGATATTGAAAAGATTGAAGACTATGGTCGCAATTGGGTTAATTGCTGGTATGATTCTGGGGTGTTTAGTTGGATTGATTTTTTCCTCTTATAAGATTGGGGTTGAAGGTAAAGATGCTGTCATTTCTTTGAAATCACATGTCGAAGAGAGTAATTATGCTGAGAAAATTGGCATCAAGAAGTGGATGGATGAGAATGATGTTCCTGGAATGGTAGATAGGTATACTGCTATGGTTTATGAAACATTATCTGATCAAATAGATAGTTTGGCTATGCAATATAATATGACAGAACTTGTCACTGGCATCAAGCATTTTGTCATTACTCATCCAGTTAATTCTTCTGCACAATCATCTGCTTTAATGACGCCATCTCCCTACACAGAGAAGCTTGTAAGCTTGAAGGCAAAATTTACTAATCGCGAATGGGGAGCTACTTATACAGAACTAGATGCAATTTTTAGGGAATTGATAATCAGCCGTGAGGATCTAGTTGAGAAGGCAAAAGAGTTTGCTCTGAAAGGGTTGGATGTGAGTCAGCGTGTATTTGCCAGTAGTGCATCCGTTTTAGGTGGTGGTGCTAAGCTCATGTTCTCGTTTGGAAATTCCATAATATCTGGAGCAGCAGAGGTTTTTAATTTTCTTTCTCAGTCGGTGGTGTTCTTCTGGGTTTTGTATTATCTTATCACATCTGAGTCTGGTGGGGTGACCGAACAAGTGATATGCATGGTTCCCATCTCAAAATCAGCAAGGAAGCAATGCGTTGAAGTTCTTGATAATGCTATCTCCGGAGTTCTTTTGGCTACTGCTGAGATCGCATTCTTTCAAGGATGCGTTACTTGGCTTTTGTTTAGACTGTTTAAGATACACTTCTTGTACATGTCGACGGTCCTTGCACTCCTTAGCACACTGTTTCCAATCTTTCCACCTTGGTTTGCAACAATCCCAGCTTCCCTGCAATTGGCACTGGAAAGTAGATATATGTTGGCTGTTAGCTTGTCCATATTGCACATTGTGCTTATGGACTATGGTGCCTCTGAAATTCAGGAAGATATACCGGGTTACAGTGAATATCTTACAGGACTCAGCATTATTGGTGGAATGGCAATTTTCCCATCTGCGCTGGAGGTAAACTTCTCCCAGTCCTTTGCCATGATGTCATTAGTACTTTCAAGTCCTCAATTTGCTGTTTCCAAAAAAAACAAAAAAAAAAAAAAACAAATGGTGCAAGTGTTAATATATTCGCCTAACATGAACTTGAGCAGTTTGACCAACTCCTAATGTAAAGACATGCCTAAAATTTGGACCCAAGTTGAAATTATGTAGTGTTGAATTGAAAATTCAAAAACTGCAAGAGTTTCACATTTCAACCAAAATTCAATCCTTTTTGGTTGGAATCTGTATTTTGTTCAATCTTAGATTATTTTACGGTTGCCTGCCCAATTTCTTGCAGATGAACTTTGATCTTGGTAATGACACAGTTTCTTGCCTGGCTCTAATAAAGGATTTTTAGTCCTATGTTCATATAGGAGTAAATTGATAAAACTTGGAGCAAACTCAACTGGGTTCAGTCGGGAAGAAACTCTGCTACTCCTTTAGTGACTGCCTCGAAGAATTCTATCCTTGCAGCTACCTCATGCATAGGGCATAAAAGATATCCAATCTAATAAAATGATCTTTCGATTGGTTAAGAAGCAACAGTAAACAATTTTAAAATGTACGATGGGAAATTTGCAACTGTTCTTAATATTCATGAAGAATACTCTTGTAACCAGTTGTATATGTTACTTCTATCTCTTTGTTAAAATTTTATCAAGAAGACATGTATAGGCTGAATTACCTGATTATATTATTTGACAGGGAGCAATAATGGGACCATTGATAACTACTGTTGTGATTGGCCTCAAGGATTTATACGTAGAATTTGTTCTGGAAGAACCTGTTGTAGAAGAATCAAAGAAAACTGAGTAGCTGATGAAGCCTGGTTCGCTGCTGGTATTCTAATTTCCATTCTTTTCGTGTTGTGCATCGATGTATACGGTCAAGCAAAACCAAATATTTACCTTTTTCCTCTTTCAGAAATTGTTTGTGCGCATCAAATTTTGTTGTTCCGGCTTCTTAAATATAATAGATGGCTGTTCTGTATTTTATTGGTTGTTGGTACTTGGCAGCATATTGAATATGTAAATCATCAGTATTTATTGTAAAATACAAATCAGTACGTGTGATGGTTTCATACGGGAATTCACATCACACGGGAATTCTCATTAGTGCAGGTCGTAGATTGTACAAGCTGGTCAGTGGATTCATTGGTGCAAGTTTTAGTGCAAGATTTTACTACCTCCGTTTTTTTTTTATTAATTATTTTTATTATTTTCATTAAAATTAAAAAATAATAAATAAATTTAAATTTAATATTAAATTACGTTATTAAAATTAAATTATAAAAATTTCGATTTTATTGAAAAAAAATAAATTAAAAAAATAAATTAAATTATATTAAAAATTTAAAAATAATAAATAAATAAAATTTAAATTTTACTTAAAAATGATAAATAAAAAAGAATGAAGGGAGTATGTTTCATCTCATATACAATATGTTCATCGTATACTGGTAAAAAGTTCAACAAACTAATTAGAATATATATATATATTTAAATTTACTAAGCAAAGAAGCTAAAGCTTTGAGAAATATCAGATACAGAAAACAGTTCATGGGAAGTTGCATTGACATGGCATTTTTTCTTCTACCTAGCAGTCTGTATATATGACAAGCCGACATTGGAAAAGACGAAAGAAAGAAATTAATCCCATTATTATGGTGAAAAGTGCACCAAATTAAAACAGGTGGAGATGCATAGAAATCATACATACAGTGGTTGCAGTTCACAACCATCCCGCGTTATAATCCCTTTTCCACTTGTACTTCAGCATTTTCCTAAATTATTTCATATATTTCTGAAGGAATTTTCTGTGGAAATCATTTCTGATGGTGTCATTGATAAAGCGCTTAGGAGTTTTGGTTTCACCTCTAGCCTGGTTCTTGAAGACCACATCATCATCCCATCTAACCAAACAAGCCATATAACAACCGATAAATTAAAGCATCAGTATACAATTGGCTAATAAATCTAACTTGCTCCGAGAAGCAAACAAGAACATGAATATTCCAGATACCAACCTCCTTTTCACGTTAAATGATGTAGGGTTATTAAGTAGTGGATTTCCTCTGAGAAGCTGCTCTTCCTTGACTTTAAGCTCTTCAGCTGCCCGTTGTTGTTCCTACAATAACATGAAATGTTAATTGTTGCTTATATAGTCAAACAACTGGTTAAAATATAAAAATCCCGTATGGGATTAAATTTACCTGCCGCAACATCTCTTCAGCTCTTTCCTTCTTTATTCGTTCAAGCTCTGCCATGAGAGCTTCTGTGTCATCCTCATCATCGTCATCATCGTCACTGATGCACAAAATAATGGGAGCAAGTTATACTAACATATTGAAATGGCAATGTTACTAATAAAGGAACCAAGAACTGGAAACAAGTATTACAAACAGCTCATTTCAGCAAATAGTAGGTCTAAATGGTAATTAAGGGCTAACCTAAAAGGTTACTGAAAGGAACAAAAATTACAAATAATAAAACAGTTATATATTCCCACCTCAAGAGACCTACACTAGCACAAATGTTTTAATTAACTAGCAATGACAAGACTGATGGCTCTTCAGCAACTAAACCCATCTATGAAGAGATCCACAGAAACCAATACGCAGGAGACAGTAATTAAATGCATACAACATACATAGGAGCAACTGTCTCAAACCATTAATCAGAGGCCATAAGTTGACCAATTTCAAACTTCATAGCAAATCTTAATAATTTTAAATATAATTTGATCCTATCAGCCTAAAGTAACAACCTGTCATCATCATTGTTCACTTCAACATCAGAATCATCAGCGTCAACACTGCGTGGAACAATACGATCTTCAGTGTCCCTTTTTATCCCTATAAACAGCTTCTAAGTTAGCAAAGTGATCAGACAAAATAAAAAATGGGAAAAGCAAGGGAAAGAAAGAAAGAAAGAAATAGAAAATTCTTCCATATATATTTTGGAGCCAGTATATTCACCTTCCAGGAGAAGTTGATTACTCTTCCTACGGTCTCTATCATCTGTCACACACAAAATTTAATTAAAAAAATGCAGAAACACCAAGTTCGCTGCCACCCACCAGAGAGTAAAGGTAAATTCAAACACAATAAAAGTTATGATGAAGAAATACTTTACCATTATAAGACTTATCCTTTGATGAGAAATGTCTTCTTTCACGTTCTTCCAGCTCTTCGCGGAGATTTCTCTTCTGCAGTTCATCCTGTGTATCCTGCCCATCCTTTCTGTATGGATTCAAAGGAATCAGAAAATTAACTTAAACTAGAAATAAAAAAACCAATATGCACATAATCACATATCATGGCATACAGATAAAACAGTTCACAAATACTCAAATAAAGCAACATCAATTCATGTTCAACAATATCTCATGTATATGGAGATAATTTGTACAAGTATGAAGAAGAAACAAGTCAGTTTACACATGCAATACTCATAGCAGACAAAAGTACAAGTAACACCATATTAAAACTTACTAATTGATTCCCTCCCCCCTGCCCCAGATCAACTTCTTCCTACCAGTACTTCTCATCCAAATTCCACAATTCACAAGGCCAGACAGCTTAGAATGCTATTCATAAACATCATAATTAAATTGCACTTTTGTTTTTTGAAAAATTAAATTAAATATTGATCTTAACCCTCAAACATCTTTTTTCGCTGTCAGGACAAAAACAAAATTGCATCTCAAGTTCAAAATTGTGGTTATTACATCATATGCTTGCATTTAAAGATTCTAGTAAGAAAATGTAGGAACCTCACAATCACATTTGGAGTCAGATTTATTCTGGCCAACACAAAATGAATTAAGACACGAGCATAGATTTGTCAGGTGAGCAGATAATCCAAGCAGTAAACAACTATGTAGAAATGAATCTTCCTGCACCATCTTCTATTATAACCAAGTCAACCAACATAATCATATTTTATGATTCTTCTACGTGCAAATATTATAGAGAAAAAGAAGACCATTCCCTAGTCTGAGGCTCAAATCCCAAAAGATCCACAGGAAAGGTATAATATCTTATAGAGGAGTCTCCTTGCTAAATTATTGAACAAAGTTGCATAAGCAACCATTACCAGAAAAGATGAGGCAACAAAAGAAGAAAAAGAAAACCATCATAGCAGTTTCATCTTGTGGCAAGCATAGTTGGCAAGAATCTTCATATAACAAACAATCAAAAGATTTACTATTATTAGATTTCAGAAATGCAACCCGCAAGGAAGTTCAACCCAGTGCAAAACATCAATCATTGATAAGGAAACAAGTACCCACCGAGGCTTTAGAGTTGTATGTGCGGCAAGGTCCCTTGATGAGTACTTCTGAGATGGACCAAATATTCTAGTACCACCTTGTTCATTGCCACCTTTTGCAGGTGCCCATGTGGGTCTAGCTGCAGTCGTCATCTCCTTTAACTATCTTTCAATTCCTAGCACAGCATAATGCATACTTCAATTAATTTCTTCAACAAAAAGAAATAAAAAAAAATATAGCAAAATTATGTTGAGAAAAATAAATTCTGCATAAAAAAAAGAAAAAAAAAACTAACATTTAATATCACAGGCTATGGAAACAATAATCTGTTTTGACTTTATATATATATATATATATATACACACACACTTGCCCAACCCTTTCTCAGAAACCCCAAAAGAAAAAAACTTGATGCTTTAAAAACAGATCCTCAAAACATAACCTTTAGGAACAAATTAGGGTTTTAATAGCAAAACCACAGAAAATCTAATCCAATAATCCATATTCAAGAAATAGACATAAACGGATACCTTTAGCTTATGTTACAATGAAATAAGAGAAGTTATACCACGGATTTCAGTGGTTGAATGCGATTTCACCAAGCTTTATCTGCGAGCTGGGTACAACCACAGGAGACCGACCAGGACTCGAAGAAAATTTTAACAAAATGCGGATTTGGAGCATAAAAAGGAAACGGAGTCGGTTCAATCAATCGATTCTTCCTTGTTGGGTCGAGTCGGGTTTAGCCCATCCAGTTCCTAAGCCCAATTATTTTTTTAATGAAAATCCAAGTAAATCACCTTATTTAGTGTTCATTCAGTGCACACTTGTTTCGCACATGCTAAATACGTAGTAATAAATTGCAGTATATAAATTAATCGTAAGGTCACGCAATATAATAATAATAATAATAATATATCTAAGAAAATAAATTAATATTACATTAAAAAAAGCAAAAATTTATAATTAATAATACTTAGGATACGTTTATTTACAAAAAAAAATTTATTTCTATTTTTATAGAAAATTTGAGAATTTTTTCTGTAAAAAATTTAAAAAACGTGTTCATTTATCAACAAATGAAAAACTAAAGTATATATATATATATATATACGCGCGTATGCAAGCATACGGATATATATGTGTACATATTCACACACACACACACATATATATGTATGTGTGTGCATACATACATATGTAAATGTATTACATACACATACATATACATATATATATGCATGTATGTATGCACATACATACATATATACATATATATATATATATATGAGCATAAATACATATGTATATGTACGTACATACTATGTATGTATGTATGTATGTGCATACATATAAATGCATATGTATATATGCATATGCATGTGTATATATGCATATATATGTGTGTGTACGTATGTATGCATGTACTGCATATACATGTATATGCATATAATTATGTATGTATACACATACATAGACATGTATATGTATATATTTATGTATGTATACACATACATATACATGTATATGTATATGTATGTATATATGTGTGTATTAAGATCATTCAAAAAATTTGGAAAACATGTTTTATTAGTTTTCTAATGTCTTCTTTATTTTGAAAAATAGAAAAATTCATTTTCTATTTTATAAAACTAACCAAAATAAATATGATATTTATGTTTTGTGAAAATTTTTTCTGAAAAACTGGAGCAGTTTTTTTTTAAATGAATAGGCCCTCAATATTTCATAAGCAAATGGGTCGATAAGAAGCAAAAGCCTAATAGGCTAAGAGGCCTGAACCACCAAGGGCCCAACGCCATTTTGCCTCAGACACACTGTCAGAGGCAAGTCAAAATCCATCTAACGGGGTAGCCCATTTAGCCTTGACAGTCTTATCTTATCAGATATGCCGGACACATGCTACCATCGTTTGTCATAAATCACATCGCTTTTCACCTACTCTGACACAGAAAGTAGGCCTCTTAAGTGAATTTTTCACTTATATAAATACTAGGTTCATTTTTAAAAACATGGACAAGAGAACTTAACTCGGTACATTCTCTCTCTAAAAAGTTTGAAACTGGGAGAAATATTGACTCCCAGCAGCAAAAAGAAGATCGAAATATGAAACTCCATGAAAGTCTTTGAGACTGCATGGAGAAGCTCCAAATGGCGGGCAGAGAAGGATGAGTAAAATAAACTTTGAAATTGAAAGAAAGCAAAATACTATGCACCAGGTCTGAAAGAAAGCAAAATATCTTTTTTTCAAGACATTGCACAATAGATACAAGAGACTCTCAGAACTAGCCTTCTAGGAAAAGTGCTGAAAGGGATGAAATAGTTGCCCCTTTCTTCGTCTCCTAACGAACCAAAAAAGAGGCAAAAGCATAGCAATAAGAGGAGCATCTTTTCCTTTCCATGCACATCCTGAATCGATGTCCCGATATACGAGAAAGTAAGTAACAAGGAAATCGCAAAGCGACGCACTCTTCCATCTGCTTTGTAAAACCTTCAGTTCATTCATGATCACCATATACTATTTACTGTTACTAATGGCATCTCCTGATTACTGTTCACTCAGTACAAATGTTGGCAGCATAACGACTTGTAAATCATGTTGTCCAAACCTACAAATGGCAAATTGATACTCCCAAAAGACAATCTCTACCTCCAAAATACCAATATCAAACATAGCACTTCTAAACTTTTCAAATCATCATCGTGACATAGTTATAAAATTTCATATACACATGTTTAAAATACATATTTATATGAGTAGATTCGTTACTAATTTGTAACCTTAACAACATAATATATTTACAACCAGGAATCTAAACCTATTATATAAATCATCTAATCTTTATGTCCCAATCCGCAACACATGTACATGCCATTTTACTCCATCATTGCGTCTTCAATACCTATCTCTATGTGCAATCAAACAATCATGCGCTAAGCAACTTTATTGCCTAATGGTGGATACAACTATACAAAATTTCATATAATAAACTAATTTTAATAGAATTACTATATTATTCTTTTATTTTGAATTTATCATTTAATTCTGGACGATTTGGTCTTTTTACGTTTCATATTTTTGCCGTCCAACTACTGTTATTTATAATTTCAATATTAATTTATACTTATGCCCCTGTCTTTTTCTATGTAATTATTTACTAACTTTTGACTGTCACTTAATTTAATTATTTTACTTTTTGCATTTTATTTGAACTTTATTCTGATCTTAGCATAGTTTGTAAATTCTATTTTACTAATATGTTGTTTATGTAATTCAATTTCAATATGAGTATAAATTTCTTTTCATATTGATTGAATACTATTTTATTGTACTAAGTTTTCTCGTTGCTTTTAGATTTTTCATACTTGTAACATCTCTTTAAAATCGTTACTTCCATTTAAATAATATTTAAGTTTCCTCCATATGATATCTAGATTTTTATTTTACAAAATTAATATTAAATTATTCCTTTTGACTTTATGTCTCTTTTTCCATAAAAATATTGTTTAACGCTTCATACTTCCTTTTTAACAATTTTTTTTTATTATGAAATTTTATTTCTTTTCATTTTTGCTCTTAAATTTACTTCTCTTACCAAAATTAATTATTTTCTTTACTTAATTTCATTTTCTTGATCAACTTATATTTTGTCTCAATTTCTTGATTTTTTCACTAAATTACGACTTTACCCTTAATCTAATAAATTTGTTTTTTAATTTATAATTTATTATTTAATATTTCTAATATATGTCTAAATTACCATTTTACCCTTTATACTACTTTTGCTAATTTATATCCATTTAGTCTTTTCATTATCATAATTTTGCTATTTAATCCTTTTGATACTCATTTTTTTGTATTAGTTATCACATGATTCTCACTTGTCCATAAAGTTATGATTTAGTCTTTTAACTTTCTTTTTATCACATTTTACTTCATTTAATTATAATCTTAATTCTTTTGGTTCCCTTTATCTCTTATTTTGTCTTATGTGGTAAATTTACGTTCTAGTCCTATGTGTATCCATGAAATGGCAAATTGCATTTTGATCCCTAAACTTTTATTTTATTATTTTTGACTTAGTTTGACCTCAATTTTAATCTTTTTTTACTTTCTTTGTCTTTTATTCCATACTAAGTGTAGAATTTGCACAGTAGAGCCTGTACTTTATCATATAATGGCAAATTATAATTTAATGCCTATACTTTTATTTTTTTCATATTCGATCTTGTTTGACTTCATTTTAAACTTTTTTTGCCTCCTTTGACTTCTATTTCCTTTTAAATATAAAATTTACTTTTTAGTCCTTCTATTTTCTTATGAAGTGGTAAATTATATTTTATTCCCTAAAATTTTCAGTAGTTACGATTTTGCCCCTTTTCACTTATTTAACCATCTTAACTTCTTTAATCACTTTATTGATGTTAGATTATAATTCAGCCTTTCATTTATCATGTAATTATGATTTTATCCTTTTTGAGTCTTTTAATCATATCTTTCACTTCGTCTCTTATTTATTCTTATATATGACCTCCTTTAGGCCTAAATTACTTTTTGATCCTTATTTTCTCGCGTATTTACAATTTTGCTCGTTTTGAACTATTAACTATATTTCTCATTTTATTCTTAATTAATTGACTTTATGACATCTTTCTTGCATATTTTATTCTTTTATTCTTATTTTCTTATATATTTACAGTTTTGCCCTTTCTAACACTATTAATTTCTTTTTTCATCGAATTTATTATTCTGTTATCTTTATGATATTTTTGTTGCTTGATTTAATACTTAATCCCTATTCTCTTGTATAATTACCATTAAGTCCTCAATTTTATGCAAAATTATAATTTTTTTCTAATAATATCCAGTGAAAATCCTCAAACCGGATATACAGAACGAGGATTCCATGTAATGGTGGGATCAGATTACTTACCGTAATCCTGCATCCCTGGAATCAGAATACTTATCGTAACCCTGCATCCCTAAAATCAGAATACTTATCATAACCCTAATCCCTGGAATCAGATACTCATGAAATTAGATTACTTACTGTAATCCTGCATCCTTGGGATCATATCACTTACCGTGACCCTGCATCCACAATTTGTATATACGGGCAATCTATAACATACACAATCAATCGAATCTCATTATGTTACTAAAGTATAAATCCTTATGGCTAGCCATTATATCTACAGTTTTGGATTATCCACTAGGCTATTTATTTTCACACACTATACCATATTTTCATATATTTTTCATACTAATCACATTATGTAACAATTGATACACAATATTGCGATATCCAATCATGCTTAAGTATTATACATTCATCATAAATACATAAAATATCATATGAAGATAAGGAAACATAACATTATTCTCACATTTACCATTTGACTTTAATGGGATTTCATGCATACAATGTAATTATTTCATTGGTTACTTGCCATATGTGTTTCTAATGCCATATAATGTATTTATGTATTATTACATACTCATTTTAACTTATAATTTCCAAGTCATCTTTAGGTTCATCACTATATATATTTATATATTATCATGTACACTTATTATTTCTAATTCCAATCAATTCTCTTACATTCTCCAAGTATTATGTTATGTTTTTTCATACTAAATATACCATAATTTATTAAATTGTCTTACATTATTCTTTACTAACCAATTCAGCCAACATTGTATTTCTCCTCTTTAATTTGTTTTATTCAATAGTATATATTCAAATCATCTTAAGTTATTATTCTAACATATTATCTTGAATTATTTTACATTTCTACTCAAGTTCATCTAGTTACATAATGATACATAATTATGTTAACAAAACAAACTTTATATCTATAAATCATTTTAAGCTCCAGTCAATTGTGGTATACTTAATTATCATAGTATTATTCATTTGAAGCTTTATGTACATATAAACACTAAAATAACTCATTATATCACCTAAGGCATAATTCAGCCAAGCATTATCACTACCTATATGTTTACTTTCTTTTAAATTTCATACTTATTCCACATTAAATTATCATTTTACTAAGTTATCTTAACTTATTTCTTATTATTCTTTAAATTCACTTAGTTACATAAGGCAAATTTCATACTAAAACTCAAAAATTAAATGAAATGGAGTTTAGTTTGTATCCACTTATCTTAAATCTTGTTTTTCTCACTTAATTTTCCATTCTCATCGCCATAAATTCATGAAATTTCACTATTTCCATTCTTCTCCAAAGATGGCCCACTATACCCATCAATTTTCATAAAAATTATGCTCCAATAATTGATTCTAGCATCATAAATAAACTCTACATACCTAATTTCATCAATATATGCCTTTAATTTAAATTAAAAACCTTATTTTTACTTACCTCAATTTTGACACATAAACTTCAATCCTTAATTTCTCTCACTTCTACTACTTAAATTAAAGGGTGAAGACTTTTATGATATTGTAGAGAGGCTGAAATTAATCTAGGAGGCTTGATTTTGGAGAGAGATTAAAAGAAAAAAGAAGAGAATTGGTGAAAGTAGAAAGATAAGCATATGGTTTTGAAGAAGGCTAAAGAGGGAGGTAGAAATCTGGAGTTCTCTCTACAAAATACATATATTTTAGTCATATATAGGCTGAATTTCAGGCTGAGCTAGTCCAACCAAAGTGGTTGTATAATACCCCTCAATGTACCCTAGAAGAATTATTATTAATTAATTATTATTGTTTATGCTTAAATAAATATAATTATGTGTAAAAAGGACCTAATTGAAAAGCTTAAGAGTAGGTTTTGGGCCATAAGTAGAAATAAAAGAAATTGAGGGACCCATTTGCAAAATTTATGTTGTGAGAGACATTTGGACCAATGAAAGAAGAGGAGAGAGGGATATTTTGGGGGTGTAGTGGCCGGCCAACCTCTTGGTCTTCACTCTCCATTTTCATCCCCTCTCAACTCTTCTCTCTCTCATTCTCTCTCTCTCTAGATTTCTTTGAATTGGGATAAGGAAAAAGAGAAAGATTTACTTGGTTTTTTTTGAGCTTAAGGTAATTCTATTATTCTTTGATATGTATGATTCATAGATTAGCTTGTTGGGTTTCATAGAGGTGTCTTATGTTATAGAAGAAGAAGCGAGCAAAGGCAAAGGGAAGGAAACCCTTCAAGGTTGAAGAAGAGAAAGCTCAAACAAGGTATGGGAACTTAGGGTTTTTTTTATGTGTGTAAAAGTTTATGATTTGTCATGAGAAAGATCATGAGTGTCTCTCTCATGTGTTTTGTGGATGATTATAAGCTTGGAAGTGGATTAGAGTTGATAATTGGTATGGTTGGGTTGAAGATATGAAATATGTCTTAAAGATTATTTGAACAGTCTGTATGCTTTTGCTCATATCTTGAGCTATAGTTGTCTAAATGATGAAATTCCAATTGGTATAGAAACTAGACTTGTAAACCTTGATTTTGTTAGAAGAGACCGAAATCTGATTTTCACTGCATGATAGTGAAAATCGGAATTGAATTCTGACTGTGGTTGTGAATGTACCCTTATGAACAGTCTGTGATTTTTCTTAAATATCTAAAGATTTACAGGTCCTATTGAGGAGATTTTTAATGCTTTGGAAACTGGAAATATAGGCTTAAAACTTTGTAGAAGATATTGTTTTCAGAAAAATTCGTTTGGGATGTTGAAAATGAGATAAAATCTGAGTTTTGAAATGAGTTTATTTGGATTTTGAGCAATAAGCTTGGAGGCATTCGACTCGTCGCTTTTCGTAGCGAGCGTGACTAGTGTCGTGAGCGCGATAGCAAGCGGCAGCTTTGTGTCGCGAGCGCGACATCAAAGAATGCTCATATAGGCCATTGTTCTCTGTCGCGTCGCGATTAATGCCGCGGCCGCGACATTCGTCGCGAGCACGACAATATGCCTTTATGTTATATTTTAATATTTGTATTTTTATGACTTCAATTGGGATTTAAAATTTGCCTAAACCCTTCTAAGCTTACAAATCATCCTGAATTACAAGTTTACAGTAAGGAATCCCTTTAATTACCAGATTCACTAATAACAAAAAGGTAAGTTCTATTACCTTAAATGAATTTATGCATGCGTTATTTCCTTGTAATACAAATAAATGATTGTTTGACAATAAAGAATAGCAATAAATGATAGTAATTTTTCCTTGCATTTATTAATGCTATAGTTGTATATGTTGATACAATGTCACACGATATGAAAAGTAATTGAATTAGGCCTGCACTTAAAGACTTGGTTGTGGATAGATAGGCATGCCTATAGGGTTATAGTTGCAGCTGCTATAGTCTGACTCTTATGAGTCCACAGTTTGTCTCTATATGAGACTATAGTTCTGACCCAATGGGTCTACAGATTTAATACCTTCGGGTATTCACAGATTTGATACCTTTTGGTATCTACAGTACCCGTTATCCACTCCCACAGGAAATTGAGCAGGCAAATGAATAAAATAAATGAAGTATGTACACAGTTGATGAATTATATTAAATGATCCATTGAATTACCAGTTCTTTTATTGTTCATGATTCCTTTACATTGCACTGTCAATAAGTTATTCATTTACACTACAATGGCATGCTTGTGGATAATCACTATGAGTGGTTATCAATATACATATGCATACATATTAGTTGTTCCCCACTAAGCTTTATAGCTTAGCACGGGTGTTTATCCGTGTAGGTCCGCAGGGTAGAACGTTTGGTCAGGGACAACCCACAATCTCCAAAGCCGACATCAGATTAGGAGGATAAATTTTGAAGTATGAAACTCTTTTTGTGTCTTTTGAGATGGTTAAAGATAAATTTGTATGTAAAGTCATGTAATTATTAAGTTATGTATATGATATCCTCTAGTACGATAAAGCATAGCCTCAAATCCGTCATGATTGGTATAGTATGATTATAGGTATGTTTATATATGCATCGATAACAGATAATTCATAAAGAACTAACAGGATTAATAGAATTGATAAATGTAATTAGTAATAGTAATTAGGATTATCAAGTATAGTCATTACATCTTTGGTATCAGAGCGCCTTGGTTTAGGCGGTTCTGGCCAATAGAAATTTTAAGTGTTATAGATATAGATTTCTTATTGATGTTGGCTTATTGTGGTTGTCCCTGTGTTTCTTTTGATATAGTTAGTGATGGAAGGACATCATGATCTCATTTTAATCACATTCAATCACATCTTATCCCAATTACAATCACATTCAACATAGATCTCATTTTAATAAATACATCTATCTCAATTTAGGCAAATATAATTTCTAGTTCTTTTCCTAAAAGATTCGATTTCCATATATATATATATATATATATATATATATATATATATATATATATATATATATATATATAACAACAACTCTAACTAACTCATCAAAATCACATATTAGTTTTATAATAAAAATAATTTCTATATTTCAAGAAATTAATCGTTGCTTTTATTAAATGTAGTAAGCTCTTTCGATATAGAATTCTTATTGAATAGTCCAATATTTTTAAGGATAGATCATATAGCCAAACCACCAAAACTTAATTCATTTTAGCCTATATAATATATAGGAAACAGTTTGGATATTTGATACACCGGACCTCACATTTTCGATATTCAACAGTAAGCGAAGACTTTAAAATCTTCAAAATAATAATATCGATCAACTCAAAAAAATTTAATTAAAAGTTTAATACCTTCATTCACAGTCCAGCTAATAATCTTTTTTCATGCAAATTAAATAAATAAAAAACTACTTAGTTTTCTTATTTTACTACATGTTATTTATTCTATAATTGAATAAAAATTCATTGTAATAATTATTGAATATCACTTCCATTCAAAAAGTTAATAAACTCAACACTTCAATCCAATTATTCCATTAAATATTATAGTTGAGCATGAATTAATGTGGCATAGCCTTAAAATATAACATTTTACATATTTTAATTCAAGCAAATTTCAACTCAGTTTTGTTAAATTTAAACCTGCTCCCCGGATTTTTTTTTAAAATATATTTCCAAAACTACAATTCTCCATCTAAATAATTTTCAATTTAACTGAATTCGAAACCTTAATTGAACTCAACTATTAATTCAATACACACAAGAACATAAAATTAGGAAAAATTTATTTATCAAACTTAATTTATCTAAATAACATAAATAAAAATAATTTGATAGTTCACATACTGATTTGAAGTCGAATTTCAATCAAATTTATGGTAGTTTAATTTGAAATCAAGCCCATCCCACAGGTCAATGGTTGTCGGAGCATCGTCGGAGCTACACCGTCTATGTTGACTTGAAGCTTAAGACATTGGGGACTCGCCGTCGGTGGTCACATGCCCTAAGAAACCACCTTTTGACCAAGATTCGATCTCCGTGCTGCAGGAGAGTGAGGAAAAATGGAGGATATAGGAAGGCTCGCCTTACCTTCAGAAGGCTATCAGCGTGGTTGATGTTGCCTTACGACACCGGAGGTGGCCGAAAAGTGGAGGAGAAGTTTTGATGGAAGAAAGAAAAATTTTAAGCCAAAAGAGAATAAGAAATAGAGGTGGTGCTAATGGCGGACAATGCTGGAAAAGGGCGGCGATAGGGTGGCAAAATAGACGGCAAAGAAAAGAGGGCCGGCGGTAGGAGTGGTGGCCGGACTCTCCTTTTCGTTTACTTTTTTTCCTTTTTGTTTTTTTTAACTTGTGGCCACTGTAATTTTTCTAATGTAAATGCTTTTGGTCCCTCCTTCTTTCCCTTTTCCCAATCTGCTGTATTTTCTTATTTTTTTATTATTCCCCTTTTTCTATTATTATTATTATTATTATTATTACTAACTCTACTCATTTAGATTTATCTAACAATTTCTAGAACCCAACAAAAGTTACTTTATTTATTATTTTATCCATCTCAAAATCCTTAATTTCTTCTAATTGGAAATTATCATTATTAACCTTGAAACTTTGGAATGTTACATTTGCACAGCCGTGCAAACACACATGCACGAGTGTGCGAGCCCAAAAGTCAGCCAACTTGTCGATTTGCATCCGAAAAGTTGACCTACTTTTCGTTTGCACGAGTAGGTTGCACAGATTCTTTATCTGCAAGGCCTCGTGCATAGGTATACTAGCCCAAAAATGAAAAAAAGCTTGAAATTGGTCAATCAATGATGATATTCTCCTTGTGCACGGGTGTACAAGGTTAAAAACTTGCTTAAATTATCTTTTAAGCCCTTGATCGAAGATATTTCTTATTGTTTCACCCTTTGCTTCCCTCTAGTGCCCAAATTAAGCATGAAAACACTTTAAAATATTTTTTAGAAAAAATACTTCAACACAAAAAATATCCCACTAACCTTAACCCGCCGTCTTTTAAATAGCAGTTTTTCTCATTAGGTAACCCCGACAAAAACCTCCTCATAATCCAATATCCACAGGTGGATTAAAATGCCTATTATTACATTTGTTACACACGTTTTTCCACATCAGATTTCGTGCTTGTTATATATCAAATAACCAAATTCAAGTGTTTATTTAGTCAAAATTAAAGTTTAGGTATCTAAGTGATTTTCGGTGTCAAGTTCAATTGGCCGCTTATGTAACAAACACATGATTCATTACGTGTTAATTACATTATATTACTTTGCATCCTACCAAACATGCCTAAAATCCAAGAATTAATGGTGTAAAAACAATAAAAGTAAGTAATGAAATGTCTTTAGCAACTATAAATGAGCTGTAGATATGGACTCTTTCAGATTATTGAATTAAACCATTTTAATTAAATTTCTGTTTAACTTTCTGTTGTTATTAATCATATTATTACATTCATAATGGAAAAGATTTAGACTTATATACTTGCCAACTAGACGGTTTACCTATCAATTAGTGGAAGAGAAATTGATATATCGTTTTTTCCTGAAACTATAAATTCATATATCATTAAACTTGAAATTCTTTGAAATAAAATTTAGCAAGAGATTTACAGCAAAATAATTGAAACAAAATACACAATTTGAGAGCATAATTTTGAAAATAAACACATTAAATATACGATTTGATTATAATTTAAGGAGGATGATATTGCCTTAACTTAGTATTTCTAGATGCGGTTTTATCTCCATTTCCATTCTCCGAAATTGCTCTTGAAAGTGAGATTTTTGAATAAAGAATCACTTTTAGACTATATTGAATTTGAGGCTTTGCATTCTAAAATAGATTGTTTTGAGTATTTTAGGCCTTTAACAACGAATTTCTGTCGCTAAACAATTTTTTTTTTCAATGTTGCCATATTTCCAAATATAAATCTCTTTTAGTATTATTTTCAATTCTAACAAGTTAAGATGATCACCTCCTGAAATTCAGAATCAAGAAATTAATATTTGTAACAGTCCAGCTTAATAAGTTTCTAAAGTTCCCTAAAAAAAAACAAAAGTTCATAAAAAATGATTTTCCCCATTATTTTAGTTTTTAATTGTCCTTGCCAGAAAAACAAATTCTTTTCTTCTCACCAAAATCAATTGTAAAATATTGTCCATAAAATATTTTAGCAAAAATTTCATAATGAAATAAAAAAATAAATATAATCGCTGTAAAAGAATTTTAATTCAAAATAAATAAAAATATTTGTTTCATCCCTTTAAGTTAAATTATTCTGAATATTGAATAGTTTCATCCGCTAAAATGTAAAATACAATCTATTCAAATATGCTTATTACAAATCTTATGACATACATAGCAAATGCGCGAAAATAGATAATCGGATTACATTACGTCTCAAAAAATTAAATAAAATTTTGTTGATTTTGACTTTTGTCAATACACACGACCGCGCAAGGGACACACAAAGGGAAGTGCGCTGGCATGTAAGGGATATAAAGGGAAGTACGCTGGCATGTAAGGGATATATAGGGAAGTACGCGGGCGAGCAAGGGAGAGAGGGACACAGGCACGGGCGTGCAAGGGAGAGAGGGGCACAGCGCGCAGGCCCGAGCAGAGGGACTGGGCTAATTCAATGAACTCTTTACAAATATTAGCTGTCAAGATTATGTAACTGTCATTTTATTGCTGTAAATATTTTTTCTTGTTTTTAGAATAGATTCAACTGTTATTAAGTATATGATTTGTTGTAACTAAAGGATTTGATTAGCTGTAACAATTTTACGTAATGGAGGAGATTGCTCAGAGTTTGGGCAAGAAACTTTTACCAAAAGTTATGTTTTGTTATGGTATCAGAGTCTATTTTTATTTTATCTCTCTCGTGATTTTTTTTTTGTATTATTATCATCATGAAAAAATCAGAGATAGCTTGTGTCAAGTTCACAAATAAGAATTATTTTGCCTGGGAATTTCAGTTTCAAATTTATGTTCAAGGGAAAGAATTGTGGGGAATTATTGATGGTACGGACAGGAAGCCAACTAATTCAACCCAAGCTGCAACATGGGCAACCAAGGATGCTCGAGTTAAGAGCTGAATTTTGCAGACTATGGACTCGTCCATTATGGTCAATCTTTGTCCATAAAATAGCCAAAGCCATGTGGGACTACCTCAACAAAATCTATAATCAAAATAGCTCATCTAGACGCTTTCAACTGAAGCATGAAATTTCCAATTATACACAAGGAGATCTATCCATTCAAGAGTATTACACGGATTTTGTCACATTATGGACTGAATATACTAACATTGTGTATGCTTCAATTCCTGCAGCATCTCTAGAAGCCGTTCAAAATCTCCATCATACTAGTCAAATAGATCAATTCTGATGAAGCTTAGATCTGAATATGAAGTGGTGCATTCTAATTTATTACTTCGGACTCCTCCTTCCTTGGATGATTGTTTGAATGAGCTACTAAGGGAAGAGCAACGTCACTTGACTCAAACCACTTTAGAACAGCAAGAAAATTTCACCAATGTTCTCAATGTTGCTTATGCTGCACAAGAAAAACATAGAGCCCGAACCATGACTAATATTTAATGTTACATCTATAAGGGATATGGGCATTTTGCAAGCCAATGCTCTCAAAAATTTTGCAACTACTGCAAAATTAAGCGATATATAATATCTGAATGCAGGAAGAGTCCACAAAATTGTAATCCTCAAGCTTTTCACACTTTCACTACCAGAACGGTGATTGAACCTACAGCCGTAACTGATTCTCTTCAACTAGTAGCAACAGTTTCATCTCTTACCCAGGAGAATGTTCAATAAATGGTTATATCAACTCTTTCTGCCCTTGGCTTAACTGGTAAAAATACATCTCTTTTTAATCTTTGGCTTCTTGACTCGGCTGCTTCGAACCATATGACACCATCATCTGATAATCTGCTTAATGTAAGAAAATATGATGGAAATATGCAAATTGAGATAGCTAGTGGAGATCATATTTCCATCATTGTCACTGGTGATATTACTTCCTCTTCACCCTTAAAAGATGCTTTTATTGCTCCTGCACTATCAACAAATTTGATTTTAGTTGGACAAATTGTTGAGAATAATTTCAAAGTAATTTTCTCTCCTTTTGGTTGTACTGTGCAGGAACTGGAGTCAATAAAGACAGTAGCGGGGGGACCTAAATGGGGTAGACTTTTTCCTTTTCGACTTACTAAATCAGTCAAGCCTTTGAATGCATTTTCTTTATTTTCCCTCTCTATTTTGCCTGATGTCAAGTCATGACATGTTAAACTAGGACATCCAAATGATAGAACTCTCTTATCTATGCTCAAGTCTAGTGTGTTAGGTAATAAAATTTCATCTCTTTCTGTCAACATTGATTGTTCCAGTTGCAAAATGGCCAAAAGTAAAATTCTTCCTTTCCCATCTCGTAAAACAAAATCTTCTCACTATTTTGATTTAATTCATAATGATGTTTGGGGGATTTCACCAGTTATATCTCATGCTCAATATAAGTATTTTGTGACTTTTATTGATGATCACAACCATTTTACTTGGATCTATTTCTTGCAAAGCAAATCTGAAGTCTTTGATGCTTTTAAAAAATTCTTAGCTTTAGTTGAAAATCAATTTTCCAAAATCATCAAAATTTTACGTTATAATTCAGGTGGGGAATACATATCTAAAAAATTCCAAGAATTTCTTCAACAAAAAGGAATTATTTTCCAAAGAAGTTGTCCTTATACACCCCAACAAAATGGCATCACTGAGAGAAAAACTTGTCACCTAGTTGATGTCGTTCGATCTTTACTCCTCGAATCTGTTGTACCACTAAAATTTTGGGTTAAAGCCTTGACTACTACTGTACATTTGATCAATCATACTCCTAAAATGGTTCTTAACAATCAAACATCATATTTTCTCCTTCATCACCAACACCCTGACTATACACATCTCCATCCTTTTGGATGTGTAAGCTTTGTTTTGTTACCTCCTCATAAACGTACAAAACTTTCCCCTCAATCAATTCGATGTGCATTTCTTGGATATGCACCACACTAAAAGGGTTATATGTGTTTTGATCCCATCACTCAAAGAATTCGAATTTCTCGTAATGTCATTTTTTTTACCAGCAGTATTTCTTTCCTTCCTACGGTGCCACTCAACCCATTCCTAGTCAATGTTTTCTCCCTGCTTTTGAGGATCATTTGACTCCTGACAACAATACTCAATTTGCTTCTATCATACGTTTTTAACTTGGAATTATATACACAAGGCGAAACAGTATTAAGGTTCAAACATAAGGCATTTTCCATGAGTCATCAGCCTAACCACCAACAGGTCCTTCACAAGCTTCCTCGCCTATAGTCCCTGGTCCTGAGCCACCCCAGCTTCGAAGATCAACTCGCATAATACAACCTCCCAAAAGGTATGGATATTCTCTTGAAAGATTTGGTTCTCACACATCTTTAGTTTCCACACTATCGTCTATTACCATTATAAGATCTTACTCAGAAGCTATGAAGACTGATTGCTAGCAGCAAGCAATTCAGGAGGAAAATGATGCTCTGCAGCAAAATGAAATATGAAAACTTGTATCTTGTCCACCTTCAATTACTCTAGCAAGTAATTCAGGAGGAAAATGATGCTCTGCAGCAAAATGAAATATGGAAACTTGTATCTTGTCCACCTTCAATTACTCTAATTGATTGCAAATAGGTGTTCTCTATCAAAATGAAATCTGATGGGTCATTCAAAAGATGTAAGGCCAGACTTATGGTGCTAGAAAATCGACAAGAATATGGGATTCATTACGAGGATACTTTTGCACCAGTTGCCAAGATGACCACTGTCTGCACAATTTTGGCTATTGTAGCTTCTCAAAAATGGGATATCAACTAGATGAATGTCAAAAATGCATTCCTCCATGGTGATCTTAAAGAACAGATTTATATACACCCCTACCTGGTTTAACAACAGCATCTACTGATGTTTATCTTCTGAAACATTCTTTATATGGGCTTAAACAAGCTCCTCATGCTTGGTTTGAAAAATTTTATTAGACTCTTCTTCATCTATCTTTTATACAAAGCAAGTATGATCCTTCCCTATTCTTGCAAAAGACTCCAGGTAGTATTGCTCTTTTACTTATTTATATAGATGACATTGTAATCATTGGAACTGATCTTACTGGAATTGCACAACTCAAAGCTTCTCTTTATACTTATTTTCATATGAAAGATCTCGGAAGTCTTTCATATTTTTTGGAACTGGAAATTCACAAAATCAGCAAAGGCAATTTTCTTAATCAACACAAGTACCTTAATGACATAGTTCATCTAACTGGTTTACACAACTCAAATCCAACTAATACACCAATGAAAGCCTATGTCAAATATCGTAAAGATGAGGGTGATCTTTTACTAGATCATACATTATATAGATGCCTCATTAAAAGTTTAGTTTACTTGACTATTACCAGGCCAGATATCTCCTTCTCAGTCAACTTACTTAGTCAGTTTATGGCTTCACCCCGATATTTACATTTGGAAGCTGTCCACAGAATTATGCGATATCTTCATGGCACATCCAACCGTGGCCTCTTCTTTCCATCTAACACATCATTCCTTACAGCATATAGCGATGTCGATTGGCCTGGTTACCCTAATACGCGATGTTTCACTACTGGCTGGTATGTCTACTTGGATGACTCCTTGATTTCTTGAAAATATAAGAAACAAAAACGGGTTTCCAAATCTTTCACTAAAGTAGAATACCGTGCAATGTCTACAACATGTTCTGAAATTTCTTGGCTACGTGGTTTACTTTCTGAAATTGGTTTTCCACAATCTACTCCAACTGCTTTATATGTTGATAACACTAGTGCTATTCAAATTATGGCAAATCCAGTCTACCATGAACATATCAAGTATATTGAGGTTGACTGTCATTCCATTAGAGAAGCATTAGACAATGGAGTTATTACACTTCCTCATATATCTACTGACCAATAACTAGCTGACATATTTACAAAGCCTCTCACTTTTGTCCGACATCGGTTTTTTATAACCAAATTGATGCTGTTTGACTCACCCTGTAATGCCCCTCATTATACCCTAGGAGAATAATCACTAATTAATTAATTAGTGTCCATGTTTAATTATGAGTAAATACTTATAGAAGGACCTAATTAAAAAGCTAAAGGGTAAGTTTTGGGGTAGAATTAGAAATAAAGAAAAGTTAAATGACCAAATAGCAAGAATTCCAATTACATGACATTTGGGCCAATCAAATGAGAAAGGGAGGGAGATATTTTGATGAAGAGGTGGCCGGCCAACCCTTGGTCTTCACTCTTCATCTTTAACCTCTCTCTCTAACCCTAAACTCTCTCTCTCATTTTCTCTCTCTAGAGTTCTTGGGGTTTTGATCAAAGGAACAAGGATTTACTTAGTTTAATCTTAAGGTAACCTTGATTCTTCTTTATTATGTGTTATTCTTTGACTAGCTTGAGAAATATTCATGAAAGTGTCTTATATTATAGAAGGAGAATCAAGCAAGATAAAGGGAAAGGAGGCTCTCCAAGGTTGAAGAACTTGGAGCTTAACAAGGTATGGGAACTTAGGTTTTTATGTGTGTGTGTTTGATGTCTTGACATGGGAGAGATCTTGAAAGCTCTCTCATATATATTTTATGGTTGATTTTAAGCTTGGAAGGGACTTAGAGATGAAAAATACAAGCTTTGTTATGAGATATGCAAATTCTGTTTTTGAGATCAAGTGACTAGTCTATGTTCTTTTGATCATATCTTGAGTTATATATATCCAAATGAGGAAATTCTAGTTGATATAAAAACTAGACTTGTAAAACTTGATTTTGTTAGCAGAAACCAAAACTTGATTTCCACTGCTTGATAGTGAAAATTGGTATTGAAATCTGATTGTGATTGTTATTTTGTCTTCATGAATAGTCTATGGTTTTTCTTGAATATCTAAAGATTTACAGGTCCTATTAAGGATATTTTTAGTGTTTTGGAAACTAGAAATATAGGTCTAAAACTTTGTAGAAGATAGTGTTTCCAGAAAAGGCCATTTGGTATGTTGAAATTGAGATGCAATTTGAGTTTTAAAAGTAAGTTACAGGATTTTTGAGCAATGAGCGTTAAAGCTTTTTGAACCATCGCTTTGTGTCGCGAGCGCGACATCAAACCGTAGCTTTACGTCGCGAGCGCGACATCAAGGAATGTTCATTTAGGCAATTGCTGGCTATCGCAAGCGCGATAATAAGCATTTGTTTCCTATCTTTGATAATTGTATTTTTATGACTCCATTTGAGGCCTAGACTTGTCTAAGCCCTTCCTAAGCTTATAAATCATCCTAAAATTTGCAATTATACAGTAAAAGTATCCCTTTAATTACAAGACTTGCTTAATACTTGAAAGGTGAGATTCTATTACCCCAAAATCGAATATGCATGAGTTTACTTCTCTACAATGACAGCATATGATTATTTATAATCTAAGATTATCAATGTATGATATTAAAGTACTTTGCATTCATTAGTGCTATATTGGATTATGTGAATACAATTTCACAAGATATAAAATATGATTGATTTTATGCCTGCACATAAAGACTTGGTTGTGGATAGATAGGCATGCCTATAGGGTTATAGTTGCAGCTGCTATAGTCTGACTCTTATGAGTCCATAGTTTGTCTCTACATGGGACCATAGTTTTGACCCAATGGATTCACATATTTGATACCTTCGGATATCCATAGTATTAATACCTTCGGGTATTTATAAACTCGATACCTTATGGTATCCACAGCACCCGTTATCCACACCCACAGAAAATGAAGCAGGCACAATTTATAAGATGAATAATATGTATATACATTTTACAATCTTTCATTATATGATTTAAATGAAACAGTTATTCCTTTTAATATTGCATATATTTATGTACTATTACTTTATTAATGAAACCTATGCACTTTATTTTTGTACCATTGTTGCATGCTTGGTGATAACCACTGTGAGTGGTTATCAACATATTAGTTTATTTTCCACTAAACTTTATAGCTTAGCACGGGTGTTTATCCGTGTAGGTTTGCAGGTTAGACCTTTTGTCCAGGGATAAAGCCAACAGTTTCCAAAGCCAACATCAGAATAGAAAGATCTTCTTGATGTATGAGCTTGCTTTTGTATATTTTTTTGGGTTAAATGATGTATATATTTAGCTTTAAAGTCATGTAATTATTAAGTTATGTAAATAATACCTAACAACATGATAGAGTATGACCCTCAATTTGATATGACTTGTATAGTATAAATGTATGTATACTCATATATGCATTGATAACAGATAACTCATAGGATTTACAGGATTAATGAATGTAATTAGTAACAGTAATCAGAATTATCTAGTATAGTCATTACACACCCATACCAATTTGAGGGGGGATTTCAATATGCACAACTGTGCAAGGGATACAAAGGGAAATGTGCCGGCATGCAACGGACAAAGAGGGCAGTGCATGAGCACGCAAGAAAGAGAGGGACATAGTGAACGGGCGTGTAAGGGAAAGAGGGACACCAGTGCGGGAGAGCAAGAGAGAAAGGGGCACTTTACAAATATTAGCTGTCAAGATTATGTAACTGTCATTTTATTGCTGTAAATATTTTTCCTTATTTTTAAAATAGATTCAACTGTTATTAAGTATATGATTTGTTGTAACTAAAATATTTGATTAGCTGTAACAATTCTACTTAATGGAGGAGATTGCTCAGAGTTTGGGCAAGAAACTTTTACGCAAAAATTCTGTTATGTTAACTTTGATATTTCTAAATTCAAGTAATTTTTCAATTCATAGTGTATCTTTTTTAAATAAAAATTATAGATTTAAAAATATTTTTACCAAGTTAACGCGACATATATGATATCTTTCATTAAAGCTTTACGATTTACACTTATGAAATTTTTGTTCAATTTATGAGACATCAATACACGACATATATGATATCCATAATTTTTTTTATGTTAATTGAGAATATGTTCTAAAATTTTGTCATGTCAGTCATTTCATAATATCATTTGAAAATGTCACCATATTAGCTTTAAAAATGCCCTTAATTCAAACTTATTATATATATATATATATATATAGCGAAAAGAATGTTATACTTATACTAGTGGTCAATGAACTTATATGCAAATATCACCAAAGACTTTTTTCTTTTAGCCAGATTTAGACCATTGACACGGGCGAGTGATATGATGGATTGTAATTTAAGACAACTTTCAACCAGAATAGGTCTCATGTCATGCCACATCACTATTAAGTGAATATTATTGATATGTCAAATGTTGACACGGCATGTTATGTGAAAAAATAATGACTCGTTAGCTAGTTGACGTGGCAGAGATTAATTACATCAAATGTTACTGAACTTATACTCTAATTACTAGAAAATTTAAAAAAATACATAAATTATGTAATCTTTGCATGACAAGTTATTTTGGTCAAAAAATACTTTAAACTACCACATATCACATTCTAAAAGATCTATAATTTAAGTGGCACATAGTATTGGATTTTTATTTTTTTAGTAGAGTTTAAAGTATTTTTCAGCCAAATTAATGACTTTTCACGTAAAAATTTTATAGCTAATATATTTTCTCATATATTACAATAATTTATTTTTGTCACTTTATATTAGTTAGAGTATAAGATTAATAATCTTTGGTGCAATTAACCCATGCCATGTTAACAAATTGATGTATCATTTTTACCACATGTGATCCTATATCAGATACCGATGTGGCATGATACATAATATATTTTGGTAGAATATTGTTGGCAAAACACATCCATGGGTCCTTGTACAAAAAATCTTACATTGGGTCCCTTTACTTTTTTAATTATTTGACATTAAATCCCTGTAGATCGAAAATATTGGGACTGAGCAACACGGTCCGTCTTTGGGCCTCAATATAATTTTTTTATTTAATTTAAAGCTAAAAATTCAATATTAAAAATTAAATAAATAAAAAATCAAATGTTAGGGAAATGACCATAAAACACAAGTAAAAAGACAAGGGGTTTAACTTGATGAAAAAACGATTTGCATTGTAACAAGTAAAAACACAATGCTAGGAACGACGATACAACCAGGTTAATGAATATTGGAACAAAAGAGAATCTTGAATAGGTAAAAAAACAAGGGTTGCAACAAAAGCAAAATAATAAAGGCTGCAACAAAGGCATAAACTTGCGTGAAATTGGTATTTTAAACCAACAAAGGCTGCAAGTGTAAAGGTAAGTTATCAAAATTTTTTCGTTAATCTTTTTCTTAAAGGGGTTTATATTTTGGGGTATAGATAATTTCACAATCTAAATTCATAGTCCAGTTACTATTAGGATTATTGGAATTTCATATGTTAGGGTTTTGGTATTATTGGGATTTCACATGTTAGGGCTTCGATGTTTTTAGGATTTCATATGTTAGGATTATTAGGAACAAAAGAGATTATTGGGTTTTCACATGTTAAGACTTTGGTATTTATTAATTTTTTTTTGTTGGTTTGTTGCTGTAGGATGAGTATTAATAAATTGTTACTTGTCATACACCATAATGGTAACTTAAGGTTAAGTAAAGATGGGGTGAGTGAGTACGTAGGTGGAACAAGGACAATAGTGGAGAAAGAATTTGATTTGGACCATCTTAGCTTTCCAAATTTCATGTCTTATGTAAAAGAATTGGGTTATTTTATAATAGAAGGTATTTATGTGAGGGACCCCAAGTGAAAGTTCTACACTCAGTTGACTGATGATAGAGATGTTATAAATGTGGCTAACATTGTGAGTGGACAGGATAGGATTGAATTATTTATAAATCATGATGCCCTAGAGGAACAAAACGTGGAACAACCTGCTGAGAGGGATATTTACAAGAAGAGGGAAATATATGTAGGAGATAAGGAGCAAGAGTTCCTTGTTAACATCAATGTAGTAACTGATGATGAAGATAAAAAGGTTCAAGCTGTTAGGGGTCAAGTCAGAAAGTATAGCCGTTCTAGATTTATAAGGAAGAAAACAACAGAAGATGCTAATTTGAAAGCTACAAATGATCTAGTTGGAAATGATTCAGATGCAGCATAGTTTGTTGAAGGAGATGAGATTGAAAGTGAGGACAAAGATGGATCCGATACGGAAAAGAGTTCATTGTACTATGACTCTGAGGATTTAGGAAGTTATTATTCAAAGTTTGATGCAGAAGATGCACAAAGAAGGCCTAGTTCTAAGGTATGGTTTGATTCTAATGCTAAATTTCTTGTGTTTCATGTTGGTATGTACTTTGAAAATGTTCAACAAGTGAGGTATGCAATTAGCAAGTATGCAATTTTGAAAGGTCTAGATGTGCATTTTGTAAAAAATGATAAAGTAAGGGTAAGAGCTGAATGTAAGCCAACATGTCCTTGGCAGTTTCTTGCTAGCATAGAAAGGAATGAAGAGACTTTGAGGATCAAGACATACACAGGTCGACATAGCTGTTATAGAGTAAGTAACAATAAGCTTGCAAATAGCAACCCCCAAGACTATAAAAGATTAATGTAGATCTGAGTATAAACTGTATATCAACTGGTCTGTTTGTAGCAACACAAAGGGAAAGGTAATCAGTTCTCTAATAGGTGATATCACTAAACAATTTGCTGATTTGAATGACTATATTAAGGAGATTATAAGATGCAATCCACGGATAACTTGTTTTGTAGAGTCTAACAAGGATAATGAGAAGGGGCTGAATGTATTTAAAAGATTTTATGTGTGTTTTGATGCTCTAAAGAAAGATTGGAAGGCTAGTTGTAGGCCATTGATTGGCGTGGATGGATGTTTTCTTAAAGGGGTTTGTAAGGGATAACTCTTATGTGCAATTGGAAGGGATGGAAACAATTAAATATTTCCAATAGCATGGGCAATAGTACATGTCGAGAATACAAATAATTGGGCTTGGTTCTTCAGATGTTTGAGAAATGATCTTGATTTAGGCGATGGGACTGGTTATGCAATTATTTCTGACATGCAGAAGGTTAGTATCTAATTTGATTTATTGTTAATTTGATATTTGTTGACTTTATATTTATATCTTTATTGTTTCATTTAAATTTCATTGCTTGATATTTATTAAATTGATGATTGAATAGGGCTTAGATGCAGCAATTCACCAAGAGTTGCCCAATTGTTATCATAGGATGTGTGCTAGACACATCTATGCATAATGGTCCAAAAAATGGAAAAGTGAAGAGAGGACACTTGCATTCTGGTCCATTGCAAAATCCACACATAAAGCTCAACTGAAGAATAATATAGACATATTGGACAAATTGGGAGAGGGAATACTTGAAGATTGTATTTCTTATCCATTAAGTAGTTGGGTTAAGTATTTCTTTATATTAGACAATCAACGTGATGTTGTTGACAACAATTTATGTGAGGCATTCAATGGATGGATTTTGGAAAGTAGGTGTAAGCCAATAATTACGATGCTTGATGACATTAAAAGGCATGTTATGCAATGATTATGGAAAAAAAAGGATGGAGGCAACTACAAAATGGATTTGTGATATATCTCTTAAAGCTATGGAAAAGTTACAAAAAAAACAAAGAGGAATCTTACAATTGGTATTGCAATTATAATGGGTTGGATGGGTTTGAAGTTACCTCAATCTTCAACACAGCAAACAGACATGTAATTGATTTGAAAGCAAAAATATGTAGTTGCAGAGAGTGGGATCTCATAGGAATTTTGTGTTCCCGTGTAGTGTGCTCGGTGTATAGTTTGGAGAACCAAAATTCGGATAAATATGTAAGTAGTTGGTACAGTAAGGAAGTTTATTTAAAGTCATATCAATATTCTTTGCAGCCACTTAGAGGAAGAGAAATTTGGGAAAAAGGAGACAAAAAACCGATTGCACCACCATAATTTAAGAAAATGCCAGGAAGGACAAAAAATGCAAGGAAGAGGGACAAGGATGAACAAACCAAAAAAAGGAAAATTATCAAGGAAAGGAAGGATCATGACATGCAAAAATTGCAATCAACTTGGATATAATATTAGAAAATGTCCAACTAAGCCAAAAGAGGTATTGCAATTTCATACTCTTTACATTTTACAATAATGCTTTACATTTTAATGCAACTTCAATTCTTTAGTTTACATGATAATAGAGATGACAGTACTGGTAAATATACAACTTCAATTCTTTACATTTTACAATAATGCAACTTCTATTAATGATAATGAAATTTCATATTCTTTACATTTTACTATAATGCATTTCAATTTTTTGTAGTTTGATCAAGGGAAAAACATGAGTAAGAGGAAGAGAAATAGAGATGACAGTAGGAACACCTTGAATGATACATTGAGAGAACATAAAAATTATTTCTTTACAGATATATAATTTTATTCAAGGAGGAAATCTTCAGGTGAGTAGTTTCATTTTCATTTTAATTTAGCCGATGATGATGTTCTTGATTAATTCTTGTTGGTTACAGAAAAAAAAGGATGAAGAATTTCAGTTAGTCAACCAACTGATACTACTGGTTCCAGGCTTGAGTTCCAATAGCTATTTACAAATTGACAGATTCAAGTACTTGTGTTCTCATTTATTGTAATGGTGTGTTTTTTGTTGATTAGGAATTTCAGATATTTTTGCAATTTCAAATGTAATGGTGTGTATTTGTGTACTCTATTAACTGCAGTTTTATATATATATTAGAGTTAAGAAACTCCCTTAACAATTGTGTATTAAAATTGGCTTCCTGCTCTTGATTTCGTTCTTCATAGTTAACAAAATCTAACATAAATTAACTAAACTAAACTAAATCCAAGTAATGAAAATTGTTGCTTCTCCCCTTCTGGTGTTTTTCTTCAGCTTTTATAAGCGAATTCTCCAAGTGTTAGCTTTTCATGACTTCCTGAATCATAATAGGAAAATGATTCTTTTAATTCAGGAAGTTTCATCAAAATAGGAAAATTGGAGACGCGGTCGATTGAAGAGAACAAAAGGAGATTGTGAGGCCGTGCATTGCCTCTTCTTTGTGATGCGCGGCCGTGCATGCCTTTTCTTCCTTCCAGTGCACTGCCATGCATAAGCATATTTCTTCCTTGCGCGGCAGTGCATAATTTTCCTCCTAGTGATGTGCGGCCATGCATGCCTATTATGTTACTTGAAATTTCTCCTCTTTTTTACTTCGTTAAAGCAGAACACCAACATACAACTGCTCTAAATTCTTTATGCGGCAGTGCAAAAACTTTATGGACTAAATGTCCAATTCTCGGGCATAAAATTTAAAAATTTACAATCTTACTCCAAAACTTTGCATTTTTCTCAATTAAGTCATTTTTTCTTCATTTTAATCCTGAAAACATCAAAACTTACAATTAAATACCAAAAATATAAAATTAACCAATTAAACGTGGCTGTGTGATACAAGAGCAAAAATCTCACTTGGACGTATGAGAGAAGAACAAAATTACTACCTGACCGTGCAACCCAAGAATAAAATCACTACTTGGACCCATTAATGTTTTGCCTTGATATGACTCACTATAGACGGGGCATGTTGCTCACACCCATCATTTTCGGTCTACAGGAATTCAATGTCAAATAATTAAAAAGTAAAGGATTCAATATAAGATTTTTTTTTGTACAAAAATAGAAAAAACTAAAAGTTCAAGGACCAATGGATGTATTTTGCCAATATTGTTTTATGTGATATTTTAGTACATCGCACATCAGAGTTAATGGTCAAAATCTGATCAAAGTATCTTTGTGTGAATAAAAAAATTCAATTATAATTCTCTAGGGAAAAAAAAAAAAAGAGAAGTTATTATGTGACAATTACATATTTTGGATATAAAGCCCAGTAACGCGGTCCAAAAGGCCAAAATAGCCAATCACATACAACTTAAAAACTTGGGAATTTCTTAATTTCATTTTCTATTCGTCTTCAATGTAGATTGATAAAACTATTTTAATTATTTTATATTCGTACCAGTATCCCGAATTACACAAATACCAACAAGCGTTGAAATTAGAAATTTTTTCTCAATGCAAATTAAACTTTAATTAAGAGGACAACCGATGAAAATTTTATAAATTTTTAAAATGAATTTTTCTCTGAATAATAGATGAATTTAATTTTCTGTTAAAAGTTAAATTAATTACGGTATATCATTATTATGCATTATTTTCATAAAAAAAATTTAAAAATATATTTTAGTAATTTTATTAATTTCGTATATTTTATATATTTTTTAATTTTATAAATAATTCATTTGTTGTTTATAAGAAAACTTATTTTATAAAAATGAAAATTTGAAGAAAGAAAGACAACAATTTTCATATTAAGAGGATAAATTTGCACAATAAAAAATTTAAATTATATTTAATATTAGCTAAATAAATTATATTTATAAAAGCATAAATAAAATATAGATAAATATGAAAATTAAATTTAAAATAAAAAATTTTAGATTTGATTTTATAGAAATAAAAAATACAAATATTCAAACATAAATAAAAAAAAGAATAAAAATTAAAAATTTAAATATATACCGATCTGAAATTTATTATAAAAAAATTAAAAATATATATAAAAATTTAAAAAATACAAATATAAAATTTAAAAAAAAAAAAGAGCAAGACGACGGTAGCCCCAAATTTATATAAACAAGATGGAAATTTTTGAATCCATAAAAAAAAATAGTAAGATTTATGTCTCTTTATATTATTTTCCTTGAAATTAATTGAAGATAAGGTCGGCTTCAAGGTCAAACATCATTAGATTGGGTAGGAAAATGTAGAAGTTTCTTACGTAACTATCAAAACATGTCTCAGAGTATCATCATTTTCTTACATAAGGGATGCTTTCCATATTCCATGCAAATTAACACATTGCTTTTATTCACTGGCCAAAATAATTCAAATATGAGTCAAATAAGTAACTTACATTTTTCTTTAATTAATTTATATACTACATAGTCCAATCAAATTAATCACTTGTAAATTATTTATTTCCTCCAAATTTTTAATTGTTTTTATTTTCTTTCCAGAAGTAGTATCCATCACACTCTTTACACGTTGCACTTGAATGGTCAATTACAAGTCTATTAAGGAAACAAAGAGTGCAATTGAAAATTGAATTATTTTCCTAAGAATCTTAACTCCTAATATCATTTTCCCAAGTTGCAATAAGCTAATTTAGTAATTTACATAATTTTGCAATAAATAAATAAATAACTTACAAAAGTCACCTTACGGTATTTATTGTTTAATTTTTGAATATTTGAATTTTTTTTTAAAAAAAAAGCAAAATACATCTTTCACCCCCTAAACTTTACCAAAATGTGCAATTAAACACATCAAGTGAATATTCGTCCAATTTGACACTTAATTCTCAATACGCTCAATGCCATTATCATTTAGCCTCTCAACTTTTAAATTTTCTTTAATTGCATTAAGTATATAATTATAACTATCTGTTTGTAATCTTATATATAGGGTTCAATTGGAAATTAAGCTTTAGTTGAATGGTTAAATTATGACAAAATTGGGAATTAAAGATTTTTAATTCAATAACTTTTAATTGAGGGCTATACGGGACCAAAAGATGAATTTTTTTCTTTTTTTGGGAAATACGAAAATATAGGAATTTATAGATAAGGTATTAATTTTAATTCATATGCGTGTATATTTTAATAGAATAAACATTTGCGTGTAGCCCACCTTTGAACTTAAGCGAGAAATTTATTTGCATTTATTAATAAAAAAAAAATCTAGAAGAACTAGATATAAGCCAATGAAATTTGAAGTGGTGGTGTGCCATTTTGAATTCCTATGCTAATTAGACAATTTTTAATTACTAGAAATTGGCATTATTAGATAAAAATATGTAACAAGAAATGCGAGAGGAAGAAGATTTGCAATGAGAATGACCATCTCATAATTGTTCTCCTTGGCTTACATAAAAGGCTAAATTTCAATACAAAATAACTAATGGGGTTAAATTTCGATAGGACATAAACTATGTTCAAGTCAAGTAATACCCTAAAGAATTATATTACTTGAAGCAAATCCCATATTCATAAATTATAAACAACACAATCTTACTAAGATATAGAAACAATTATTACTTATAATTTCGTCCAGCATCAAGATTTGCTTACACAAAGGATTAAAAAATTAAAACACACCATAAAAGATGAAATAGGATGACACGAGTCTCTTCTCTTTCAAGTAGAAATCTCAAATTCGAGTTATGATAATTAATAAAGCATTTTTAAATATTTGAAAGTGAGTATTTTATTTTCTTTTATAAACATGCCACTATATGATTATAAAAAAATAAGACGTTAAGCTTTTAATATAATGCAAGGAACATTGAATTATAAATGAAGATAATACCATACTACTATTACTACTACTTTTTGTTATTATTTTAATTATTGTCAAATGATTCACGTAAGTAGTAGATTGAGTAGGATATGATTTGCATAAGCGAATATAATGGCCAAAAAATATGCATCCCCACACAAGAGAAATGTAACCATAATGCAAACAATTAATAAACAGGAAGAAAGGAAATGGGCCATGGAAATAACTTCTTTGTTGGATTAGGTGGCCAACCTCTGTCCATGGAATCAGAACCCCTAAATCACTGTACCCGCCACTATTTGAAATCCCTAATTATTTAAAGATCAATAATTTGCATAAACAAAACTCATCAAGGGTGTGGAATGGTAGGGTTGCATATTTCTCAATAAGAGATTTTGTAGTTACAGAATATATTTAAATAGAACATTTTGCCTTTTCTGCATATCAAGTCGATGCAAAACTAAATTAATCGAAAATATTGCATAACAAAAATGAGGAAAATGAATTAATTATCAACTAGAGTCATATCTCCTCTTTGCCTCCTATCCAATTAAGGCCAAAGTGACAATAACTTAACGTTAAAAAATATCTTTTGTCCATATCTTGTGTAAAACTAAATAGATAGAGAGAGAGAGAGTTAGTTGCCGGTGAATAAGCAGTTGCTGCTCCATCTCTCAGCTTTGCTTTCTTAATAAACAAAAACCAGAGGGAAGTTAGGCCAACGGTAGCTTTGCTATCTAGCGTCTCTCCATATTTTGCTTATTCACTTGGAATCAAAGTAAAGCTGATTTGGCTTTTTCAGTTGATTTTTGGTCACCATCTGAAACCCAACCTTCACCTTCCTGTCTTATTCATCCAACCCTCCATCTGTTTCTCTTTCTTTGTTGTGCAAGCTTTGCAATATCCTTCAGTTCTCTGTGTTTGGTGCTTATTTAGTTCCTTGCTTAAATACCCACTTCAGTTTTTCAAGTTTTGTGCGCGCGCTTTGGGGATCTTTGTTTCAATTCCTTTGTCAAGTCAAAATTTTTGAGAATAAAGTTCCTATCTTTTTGGGTTTTAAGGCCTATTTTTGTATACCCTTTTCAGCTTTTGATTTCTTTTTGGATTTTTGGTTTGTGGGTTTTGAGAGATTTTTCTGTTGGTGCTGGTTTCATCTGACGAGCTATACAGGAGAAACAAATACCGTTATTTTGAGACTAGTTGTCAGGCACAAGTATTTGGTCCCCACAGCTCTGCCCTGCTGGTATTTGCGTTTTTGTCTCACTGAATTCCCATGATCATCCAAAGCTTTAATCAAAATTTGTTCCCAATTCAATTCCTGTGATTAACATATCAGTCACATGGTATACATGCTGGTGTTAGCGTTCTTGTTAGCTTCAAATACTACTGGCATGATATCGTGCTATTTCTTCATAATTAAATCTTTTACTTATTCACCATATCACTATTATCCCCATATTTGACTGATTCAAATATCCAATCCCATTTAATACCTTTTAATTGCTGAAATGAATACCCGGTACTTCTCTTCACCAGATTCTTTATGTAGTTCTGGTACTGCGGTTTCATTTTCATCAAATTCTGCCATAGGAGAGGATCGTGGAGCTGTAAGCATCAGAAATAGGCCTGCTCGCACTCCTCCTGCTACTTTCCTGATAAGAATAGCGATGAGGATATCAAGAGCAAGGTGGTTCACCTTCTTGAGAAGAGTATTCCATTATCAGAATGGTTCAAGATCCAATCTTGGGTCTAATCCTTTCAATTCTAGTACTTGGATGATGCTGGAATTTATAGCTTTGCTTATTCAAATAAGTATGACCACGTTCACCCTGGCCGTTTCTAAGAGGGAGAAACCTGTTTGGCCCATGAGAATATGGATTGTTGGATATGATATTGGCTGTCTGCTTAGCCTGCTGCTACTCTATGGGCGCTACCGCCAAGTTCATGTTCCTCAAGGAGACGGCTTTGTTCTTCCTGATTTAGAACAGCAGAGAGGCAGTGAGGACTCCAGGTATCATATATTTCAGACCCTTTTGTTCAGTTATTTTATTCAGAAGTAATTCCTATTATAGTCCAAAATACCTTGGCATCAATGAACAATCTAAGAATTGAGAATTCTTGCCTATACCTGTAGCCACATGGTCCGAGAGTAAAGTCCCAGACAGGAGCTGGGCTAGTAAAGTTCCTTCTTTCATGAAAAGCTGTCATGCTTAGAGAAATTGTTGTATGTCACTTTCACTATTTAATAGTTCGACAAGGCTGAATGAGGCTTAATCATGACTGAAGATCAAAGCTTTGAATTAGTTAGAAAAAGAAAATTTAGTACTACGGTTTTAAATTGCTTGATAAGTTCTCCTTCACAATTGGAATGTAAAGAACTTTTGTATCTGATATATATGCTCATTGATTGTACTCAACACAGGTGCAATCACTTGATGAACAAATGTCGGACGTCGCTGGAGCTATTCTTTGCTATATGGTTTGTGATGGGTAATGTTTGGGTGTTTGATTCTCGGTTTGGATCTTTTCGCCGAGCTCCAAAACTCCATGTGCTCTGCATCTCTCTGCTTGCTTGGAATGCTTTATGCTATTCATTTCCATTCCTGTTGTTTCTGCTGCTATGTTGTTGTGTGCCACTCATTAGCAGTGTTCTTGGCTACAACATGCAAGTTGGATCTGCAGAAAGAGGGGCATCCGATGACCAAATCTCTAGTCTCCCAAGCTGGAAATACAAAGCTGTTGAAACCAATCCAGATGCTGCCAGTGGTGTTGATTTCAATTCAACCCTCTCCAGTGAAGATCCAGTAAGTCCTTTTTCCATTAATACTATACATATTATTCTTGGATCCGAACCTGCAATCTCACAATCTTGATTAATGTACAATTAAAGAGTAACTAAGTCACATTTCTTATAATATGCCATTTACAGGAATGCTGTATTTGCCTAGCCAAGTACAAAGAGAAGGAAGAGGTAAGGCAATTGCCATGCTCCCATATGTTTCACCTCAAGTGTGTGGATCAGTGGCTCAGGATTATATCTTGTTGCCCTCTTTGTAAACAAGAACTGGAGAGATAGAAAGCAAAAGTTTTCATTAGGCTTTTTCTTCCTTCTCTTTCCCTATACTTTCGTGTGTGATTTTTATGCTTTTACATTTTGTTTTTCTGCCCTTTTTCTTTGAAGAAATCATGTAAGCACATGGTTACTTGAGTGAGCAATTTGCTTGTACAGTGGAGCTCACCAGTAACCATAACCACAATATAGTCTTGAAGTACATATCTATACAGGAAAAATGGAGGAGTATTTACTTCCTCGAGGAAAATTCTCCTTGTAATTTTTTTTTATACTGTAATGGATAAAATGAAATACACTTTACAAGAACTTAAATAATACATAAATATTCAGCATGTATTGCACACGTTCTTGCTATCAGAATTGTAATTTCTATATTGGTTCTTACTAGATAGGGGTGTATTCAAGGTCTAGATCTTTCTGTACCAAATCGAAATACCAAAGGAAAAAATTCAGAACTGAAATGTATCGTTGACTTTTTGACTAGAACCGAATCGAATTGTACCGTTGACTTTATTTGGAACGGATCTGGATATTTTACTTAGAACCGGATCGAGAATCGTATTGAACTGTATTGAATTGTCTTATACTGAATTGTACCGAAAGAATCGATATTTATTATAATACTAGTAATTTATATATAAATATTACTTATAATTTTTATTATATATGTACTGCATAAATTTAACTTCATAGTTATTTAAATTATATATTTTAATACACAAATTTAAGATAATAATTAGTTAATAAATTAAATTAAATATTTTAATTATTAAGAATAAAAATTTAATTATTATAATAATCATTCTATATATATGAATATATAACTAAAATAATTTGTATTTAATTTAATATTTCTTTAATATCACTCAACTATTATTTTATTTTCTTTATAAATATCTATATAGATATGTAAGTTAATCAATTTATCATATAAGTACTTTATCAATTAATTTCATTTACTTTGAGTATCAATTAACTAATACTCATATATTTTTAGGACAATAACTTTATGAATATCTAAATTAATAATATAATTAAATATATTTATTATATATAATGAAATATTATCAATTATTATATTATATAAGTGTATAATTATTTTATCAATTAATTTTATTTATTTTTAGTATCATTCAACTAGTATTTATATATTTTCGTACAATACCTATATTAATAATGGAGTTGTAAATCAATAATGTGATTATATATAGCTATTGTATATACAAATTTTATCAATTAATATAATTATATGAATATGTAATTATCTTATCAATTAACTTTATTTATCTTTATATCATGAATGATTAAATGTACTTATATGAGTACATATACTCTCAGTATCACTTAACTAACAGTTATTAATTTTTTCACAATACCTATATGAGTAATTGAATAGTTAAATTAACAATACAATTATTATATTAATTAAATTTTACCAATTTGTGTAATTATATATGTATATATTCACCTTAACAATTAATTTTATTTATTTCAGTATCATTCAACTAATATTCATCTATTTTTGCACAATATCTTTATGAATAATTGAGTATGCAAATTAATAATATAATTATATATAATTATTATATTAATGAAAATTTACCAAATGGTGTAATTATATATGTATATAATCACCTTACCAATTAACGTAATTATATGAGTATATAATCACATTAGCAATTAATTTCATTTTCTTTTAGCATCAATCAACTAAAATTCATATATTTCTGCACAATACTTATATAAGTAATTAAATATTTAAATTAATAATGTAATTATATAAAATTATTATATTAATAAATTTTTATCAATTAATTTTATTATATATAATGAAATATTATCAATTAATGTATTATACGAGTGTATAATCATTTTACCAATTAATTATATTTATTTTTAGTGTCATTCAACTAGTATTTATATATTTTTTGCACAATATTTATATTAGCAATGGAGTTGTAAATCAACAATGTGATTGTATATAGTTATTATATATAATAAAATTCTACCAATTAATATAATTATGAGGATGTAATTATCTTATCAATTAACTTTATTTACTTTTATATCATGAATGATTGAATATACTTATATGAATACATAATCATCTTAACAATTGATTTTATTTATTTTTAGTATCACTCAAATAATATTCATTTATTTTGTGCTCTAATGTTTTTTGAAATATTTATCTTCATAAATAATGATTTATCTAATGAATAATTAATTTTATTTGCTTTTATGTCCTATGCTTCAAAAAAAAAATATTTCACAAAAATAACTTAACCTTTAAATGTTCATAGGGTGGCACAACACTAGCAGTATAAATAAAATATGCCATAATAGAGATACAATTAAAACTTTCAATTCATCAATTCATTATATCTAATAAATGTTTATTTTCATAAACCTGATCTCATCTTTATATACAATGGTAAATATAAATTATTTTTTAATGATAAAAAATTGAATTTAGGGTTAAAAATTAAATTTAAAGATTTTAAGAGGGAATTTTTTTTATTTTAGATTTTTTGAGGGAGTGAAAAATTGAATTAAGTAGTTAATAGTACAAAGAAATTAGGTTTAGGATTCTCTTTATTCACTCTTTTCCCCTCTCTGGCTCCTCTTTGCCTTCACCGCCTCTCCCCTTGCTCTACCTCTTCATTCACTCATTTCCCCTCTATGGCTCCTCTCTGTCCATGAAGTTATGGTGCTTCCAGTCCTATCCTATTTGCCTTTGAGGAGCTGATTGCTAAGCCAATTGCCGCATTTAGAAATGGCGAGAGTATATCCATGACGATTCAATTTAAGCCTCTGAGGTAAATGCATAGATCTGAGAGTAGTCGATCGGATCTATTGTGTTAGTTTTGGTTTGCTTCATGTGGTAATGTGATTATGGTTTGTTTGTTTACGGTGAGAAGGAATTCAAAATATGAGATGAGATCGGATAATTATTATTTTTGGGTAATTTTTTTTAAATTTCTATTTAATGTTTATATTTTTTGGTGATCTAGTTATTTAAAATCTATATTTTTTTAGATATTGCTTAAGATTTCGAAATCAGTGTCAGCATAATGCAGAGAAAGACTGTTGAATGTTGATTTTTAAGTAATGTATTTTGACTTAAATTTTAATTATACTTGTTGAGATATTTTAATTGTATTTGTATTTATTATTGTGTGAATTTATTTTTTAAAATTTTAAAAATATTGAATTATCTGAAGTATCAAATTGTACTATACTATATTGTTTAGTACCGAAAGAACCGAACAACTGCATCAAATTATCTCGTACTTTTATAAAACTGTATCGAATTATCCCGAATTTTCAAAACAATACAAATACTTGATTTTTAAAATATCCAAAATTTCAAGACAATACAGAGATTTGTAAATTTTCAAATTGTACCAAATCGTGTACATCCTTATTACTAGATGATGGATTGTAAAGGAGTTTGGGATACGCTCATGACTCACGAGATGATAAATTGATCCCAATATAATAGAGATAATATCGGAACAGAAAATAATTTATATGGAATTAGCTTCATATTGATTTTTCTCTTAATTAGGAAATTTATCATTTATGTGTTCATTAATATGGGCAGTTACATATTAATTTCGTAACTGTCATATTTATTATTTCCTTATTAATATTATAACTACCAATTTAATTCATTAGTATTAAGAAAATTAAGTATTCCTTAATTAGAGTCACATATAAGGGCTTAGTTTCTTTATTTGAAAGAGATGAGAAAACTTAGAGATATCGAAACTCTGTCGGTTTGTCTCCTTGCATATTCTCTTTGTCTAAGGAGTTTTTAGTTCGAGGATCTATGTTTTCATCCCGTAGTTCATGACACATGGGTGATAGGCTTTGCCGGTAACGTGAAACAATCGATTTCTGCTTCTGCTTCAATGATCTGCACTTCGAGAGGTATTTATATCTACTTCTCGCAATATATCGTGATATATATAATTTCTTACATTGGTATCAGAGTCCATATTTTTGCATTCCTGCATGTATATAATGTAGATCTGATTTTTTGTAAAAATTTGGATATTTTTATAGGCTGAATTGATATGCATATTAGATATGTTCTATATGTAATTTTTTTATTCTGGTCTGAAATTTTTTTTTTTGTGATTTTTGGACACCAAAATTAAATAATTATTTAAAAAAAATCTGTAATTAAAATTTTGAGTGAAAATTTTTTATTTTTGACCACACCATTGGACTCAGGGATCTCGAAAATTCCATCCTAAAAAAAATTCGTCGGCCTAAAACCACCGAAAAGGCGGTGCGTGGCTTGCACGTGCCACCAATGTGTTGGGCGCGTGCCAGAGGGCATATCTCCAGCACGCACCTAGCCACGCGGGCTGAGTGAAATGTCACTCAGCCACGTGGCCTAATGGGAAAGCGACACGTGGTATTATGGTGAAGCATCACGTGTCAACCGACGTATCAATAGGGGTCCACATGATGTGAAACAACCACATGATGACATGTGTCACGATGTGACAGCCTATGGGGCTGACACGTGGCATGGATCATGCCATGTGGCAGCTTGCGGTGCTGACATATGGCTTGTTAGTGCTGACACGTAGCTTATTAAGTCATGCCACGTGGGCCAATGACTAGCTGACACGTGGCAGACCGTGGTCATACCATGTGTCAATTTTGTTAATCCAGTTGGCATCACGTGGATCAGTCAGTAACTGCCATGTGATAGTGGAGTTATGTCAGTTAGCGCCATGTGGCCCAGTCAGGTCGCACCACATGGCAGAGTACCTCAAATGGCACGTGTTGCATCTATCGCGCGTGAGGCCCACCATCGCCGACACATGCAGCCTTCTTCGACCTCCAAATCAGCTTAAATTTTTTTAATTTGATTTTCTCAATTTTTCTAATATTTGGTCATTTTTTGAGGACCAGAATTTTTTTTTGGATTTTATTCCTATAAAAATTATTTTAAAATTGATAAAAATTGAGAAAATTATTTTTTCTGCCTTTTTAAATTCTCAAATTTTGTTTGAAAATTATATTATGTAGATATTTCATTGTTTGTTGATTGAAATGAGTTTCAATCATACATATTTTTGTATATGAGTGTACTGACTATTTATATTCTGTTATGAGTAGCAATTTGTCTTTATCTTTTGGATTGAAATGAGTTTTAATCATAAATGATTGTGCATATGTGTACTTACTGTTTAATTTTCTATTATGTGTAACAGAAATGGTGAAGATAAGGACTTCTAGATGTCCATAAATTTCTCAAGGAATTGTAAAAATCGAAGCAAAAGTGCAAACGATTTGCAAAATGAGGATGCATAAGAAGGTTTGAGCTGATAATATTGATGCAATAGTGCATCATATTTTGTGTATGCATGAAAAGATGCAAGAGTGCATTTGGGCTAATGGCCTGGACCAATGAGGTGTTGATAGGACCTTGTTTAAAGTGATGAAAGACTTTTTTGATTGCCATCTAGATATGAAAAACTGGTTATTGGTTGATGCCTGGATTAAGAAAAATGAAATTTATAAGAAAATCATTATCTAGTTTTTGTATTTGATGACCAAAAGAGGAGTATTGAGAAGCAACATTAAATCTGAGATGGTGCTAAAAAATGGACATTGTGTGTATCGTCCATGGCTTCATCATCAATTTTATGGCATACCTCTCGATTTGTTCGAAAGGGTCGAGAAATTATTTCCTGTAACGAGATTAGTTTTGTTACATTCTAGATTCTCTAAGTTATTGACATGAGTGTCAAGTTATTAATGGTTAATGGATTTATGGTTAGGATTTATGTTTCCTATTACTAGATTAAAGACAAGTGTGTTTTTATCTTATTTTAAATGTTTCCTCTTTTTGAGATTGTTGGATATTTAATGATTGATTAAATAAATGAGTTTATTTATCTTTTGGATATTATATTGGCATTTAACATTTATTATGAATGTGTTTATTTTATTGTTAATTGCTTAGCAATATTTTATAAGTAAAATTATTGCATGATAATTGAGTAAAGACTTAGATTATCTTATATTTAATATCATGAATTAAGTTTAAGAACTTAATGCCCAACAATCGACATTTACTATGTATAAAATTTTAACCGATAAGGTTAGACATTAGGACTTAGAAGGTAATTGAAAACTTTAAGTAACCTTTTCGAATTTGGGCCTAATAGACAGCTTTATTAGGTTAATTTTTCAAATGCATAGTAAATAGCATGTATTTCTTGATCTCCTTAATATTGTGCAACAATTACTCCATTAGTGATCAGAGGATCCAAATGAAATATGTACATCCAATATGTGCTTGAAGAGCAAGAGGTTTTAGAAACCTTAAGTTTGATTATGATTGAATCTAAGCATGGCACCATAGTCTAGAATAAGCAGAACCGAGATGCCTATGTGGCATGAAAAAGAGATGTTCTACTGTTCGTACCATATTGGTAAGTGCAAATGGATGATGATATTGCTAAGCAAATTTTACAAGTGTCAAAATGTAATGGATATGTGGATCGCTTTGCAAAAAAATTCGGGGATACGTTTCTGACTCAGTTTCGATCATTAGTGATCAAATTTTGATACTAATCAGAAGAGTCTGATCATATAATGCGGGAACATCTAAGAGATGGATAGGATGATATATGAGCTTAGTGAATCTGATCATAAAATTATCAATGAGCAATAGGTACAAGTTATTATCCATTCTTTACCCTAAAGTTGGGAGCATATAAAGATGCAACTAACTCATATGGACAAGATTAAGATATTTAGGAATGTCACTTATCATTTTGAGCTTGAAAAGGATTGTATGGCGGTGATTAAGATCAATGTTGTAGTGCACATGACACAGTTTTGTTCTAGTAGAATAAGTTCTAACCAGAACAAGAATATAAGCTTTAGTGGTAAGGTAAAGGAAAGGCTCGAGAACTTAAAAGGCAAAAGATAAAATAGAATCACATAAGGTCTAAAGGTAATAAAAGGATAAATATTTCAAGAGTGAAATATTTCTTCAATTGCCAATAAAAGGATCATTGTGTAAGAGACTTTAATGTGTCCCAATAGGTACACTATCTTGACTCATGAGTGAGTGATATCTGTGTATCTAGTCATGTCTTTTTACTAAATTTCATCCTTTGTGGGTGATAGATCCAGAAGTAATGGACCTTGCGACAAAAAGGATCAAGATTCTTTTGTCTGGTTAGTTTTTATTTTTTCTTTAATGAAACTAGGTTTCATTTACATTTTAAGGATAACAACGCACGATTATGATCAGATGATGCTTAATGTGGTTCTGGTTTTGTTTTGAACATTTTTATTATCATGGATATTGATCCTGATTATTAAAATACTACTAGTTTTTCATTAATTTCTTCTTCTATTTCACATTGTTATGAGCATAATGTGAAATTATGGCACGCTAGATAATACCACATTAGCCAAAGCTGAATGAGTCAGTTAGCTAAAGTAGGATTAATAGGTGATTTGAATAAGCTTGAATTACCTACCTATGAGCATTGTCTGAAAAGAAAACTAGTGAGAAAACTGTTCAAAAAAGGGAACTAAAACCAAAATTCCATTGCAATTGATCCATTCAGATGTATGTGATTTAATGAATTTTACAGCAAGGCATGGGCCTATTATTATTCATTACTAATATAGATGACTATATTAGGTATGGTTATGTCCATTTGATTTCTCATAAGTCTGAAGCATTTAGTTGCTTTAAAACTTTTATAAGTCTTGTTGAGAATCAATTAGATAAGAAAATTAAAGCTTTAAGAATCGATCGTGGTCGAGGATATCTTTCTGATAAATTTAAAGTTTTATGTGATAAAAAAGGGAGTGGACATCAGTTGTCTATTCCTCGAACTCCATAACAAAATGGTGTTATAAACTATGTGCCCTTCAAGTTTGTTGCTTTCACTTTTTATGAGTTGTAGACTGGTCGATAATTCGACGTGAGACATTGATGACCTTAGGATTGTGTTGCTTATATCCATAATACCTCAAATAAATTTGGTAAATGCAGACCATGAGATTAAAAAAAGTATTTTTGTATGATATTCTGATGTATCAAAAGAATACGTGTTTATGTGTGAACAAGAAAATAGCTCAGTAACAAAATCTGAATCACAAGACATCATATTTTTGAAAAATAAGTTTCCTAAGTTAGGCGAAGTAAGTTGAGACTTTACTTTTTTGAAACTCAAAAAGATGAACTAACCGGATCTCTCCATCCGAGTGGGAGAAAAATTGAAGAAGAAGGTCAAAACTCTCTTCTCAACGGTCCAGATGTTCGAGATCCATTCTTCAGTGGGAGGATGAGCATGCCTAACTCCAGTAAGAGTATGGATATTCAGGATCTTTATTTGAGTGGGAACATAGAGTTTAATTTCAATGGAAGCATTATGAACTATGATGAATATATGAGACATGTTTATCAAGAATTGAAATTACAAAAAATCTAAAAGGAAAAGTGTTCCATGTCGATGATTTTTTAATTATCCCACAAGAATGCCCGGCAAAAGATAAATGGGTTAAGGCAATAAAAGAAGTAATGGCTTTCATGAGATCGAACCATATTTAGGAACTGGTTGATCTACCTGAATGACACAAACCAATTAGGAATAAGTGGGTTCTCAAAATAAAGCAAAAATTTGATGGTAGTATCGAAAGATAAAAGGCTCGACTAGTTGCTAAGGGGTTTATACAACAGGAAGGAATTAACTATGAGAAGACTTTTTCACCTATTGTTAGATTTACATCGATAAAATTAATTCTAACCTTGACAGCTAGTTTGGACCTAGAGCTACATCAAATAGATGTAAAGATTGTTTTTCTCATTAAAAAAGACAACGAACATAAGGTTTGCTGATTGATGAGATCAATCTATAGCCTAAAGTAGTTTTTGAGACAATGGTATTTGAGATTTCATAAAGCAATCATGTCAAATGAGTTCAACATGATTGATGAAGACCATTGTGTTTATCACTCTAAAGATAAATTTGTCATTTTGACTTGATATGTAGACGACGTACTGATACTAGAAAATGACATAAAGTACATAAATCTTATCAAAGATTGGTTGTGATCCAACTTTGAGTTGAAAGATATGGGTCAAGCAGATTATATCCTTGGAGTTAAAATTTCAATAGATCGCTCGAGAAGATTGTTGTCATTGTCTCAAAAGACATACATTAACAAAGTTCTTGAACGATTTAATATGTAAAATTGTAAATCCATTGACAACACCATTACGAAGAATCAGTTTCTTAGCAAAAGTATGTATTCTAATACAAATGAACAGATTGAACATATGAGAAAAGTTTAGTATACCAGTGCCATGGGTAGTCTGATGTACACAATATTGTGTACCAGACATGATATATGCTATGTTGTGGGCATAGTAAATAGATATCAATCTAACCCAGACAAAGCACATTGAAAAGCAGTAAAAAGAATACTTAGATATCTCAAAGGTACCGCAACTTATTCTCTCTATTATTTTTTAATGAAATGATTTGTAATTGAGAGAATATTCAGATGTTGATTGGGGAAGTGATGTGGATGAGTGAAAATTCACTTCAAGTTATGTATTCTTGTTTGGAAAGGATGCCATTTAGTGGAGTAGCAAGAAATAAATCTTTGTAGCCCATCAATATTGAAAGCTGAATTTGTTGTTTTCTCAGCTGCAGTATAAGATGCAGTTTTTGTTGAAACGATTTATGAACCATTTGGCATTAATTGCCTTAGAGGAACCAGTGACAGTCAATCATTGATGGATGTATCAATATTAAGTATCAATAAATCGAAGATATTGTTGTACTAGGAGAACTGAACTTACAGTATATTTTCTCGCTGAATGTGATTGCAGATCTATTAACAAAACCTATATTGAGAGATGTGTTTTGAGAGACACATTAGATCTCAAAGGTTGTGTAGGATTTGACTTGTACTATTTATGTGATCCCTTAACATTATTATTTATGAATAATGATAAAGTTCATTATTTGGCAATACATGAGTGTGAATATTTATATATAAATATTTACTGTTATTTATTATATGATTGAGCATATCGAACAGAGAAGTAGCCTACTCATACGAGTGTTTACCTTAGTTTTGATAATGAGTTAACAAAGACTAAGATGAGGTAATTTTTGAACACGAAGTAAATTTCGAGAACCTGTTCAAAATAAAAGTGTCGTCTTGCAGAAATTACAAGATGAGTCTTGTTAAGGTGCAAAATAAAGAAATAGATGAGATTGTATGCTTTGGATTGAGATCTAAATTTTATTAAGTGTAATCTTATGATAAGTTAAATGTAACTATCATGTTCTGTCTTAAAAGCCAAAAGTAGTTCTAAAGTGGGAGAACTAAAGTTGAATGGTGTTAAATAATGTTTAGATATGTGTTCCTTTAAGGGAAAGAAAAGAACACCATAACATATGCATCATACCATGTGTGCTTGAGTTGACTAAGGGAAGGAAATTTTATATAAATGATCTCAAATTTTTTCTAGTGTGAGACCCTAATTTTTTCCACTCTCAGGACTCTTAACATATACCTGAAGTATAGTTCAGTGTGGCTAGCTTAGTTAGTCTTCAAAGGGTTATGAAAAAATTTTGATCCAACGGATCTAACTAGAAAAGCAAGTTGGACTATGATGGAAGGTATATAGAAAAAGGAAAAGATATTTTTCGATCATATTCGGTAGTTTCGTGGTTCACCAGTATACCTATTGTAGTCTTTATAAGTAGAGACACAATAGTGAACACGAAAATTATTTTTATGAGATCATGAGATAAAACAACGAATGTGAGAAAACTATCTAGGGTTTGGCATACAATTGTGATAAGATTTTGTTTCTTGATACGCTATATATCCCTAACAGTTGTATAGTATTAGTATTCTCGACGTATGTCTGTCACACAAACTATCTGCCTGTACGATAGGAGAGAATGACTGAAAATTATTTCGTCATGTGCGAGTGAGAGATGAAGGAGTTTGGGATACGTCCATGACTCACGAGATGATAAATTGACCTCGATATAATAGAGATAATATCGGAATAGAAAATAATTTATATGAAATTAGTTTCATATTGGTTTTTTCCTTAATTAGGAAATCTACCATTTATGTGTGCATTAATATGGACAGTTATATATTAATTTCGTAACTGTTATATTTATTATTTCCTTATTAATATTATAACTGCTTATTAAGGAAATTAAGTATTTCTTAATTAGAGCCCTATATAAGGGCTTAGTTTCTTCATTTGAAAGAGAGGAGAAAACTTAGAGATATCGAAACTCTATCGATTTGTCTTCTCGCATATTCTCTTTGTCTAAGAGACTTTTAGTTCATAGATCTATACTTTCATTCCGTAGTTCGTGACACGTGAATGATAGACTTTGTCAGCAACATGAAACAATTGATTTCTATTTTTACTTTAATGATCTGTACTTCGAAAGATATTTATATTTATTTCTCGTAATATATCGTGATATATATAATTTCTTACATATTGTTTAGGAGTTGAGTTATGCCTGAAATTTTTAATTGGATTTTTGCTAGTTTCGAAGATTGTCTATTAGATTATGACTTATCTTTGTAGTTTTTATTTTTCTTTTTATATTATTATGTTTTGGCAAAAAAAAAAAGTTGTTTTATGTTTTTATATCGTAGATATAATATTAATCGCTGAACTGGTAGGTTTGGTTCTTGATGCAATGGCCCAATCGCACTGAAAAAATCCATTTTCGATTTATTTTTATTTTTATTTTTATTTTTATTTTTTCTGTAAAGGATAGTCGGAGAGAGCTTTATGAATTCTTTTTTTCGAGTATTACAGATGCTCATTACAAGGGGCGATTCTTCCAATATCGTTTTCTCCATACTTATTGTTTGTGCTCTAATTTTTGTAATTAAATTTCGAGAAAAGGTTCTGATTTGGTTCTAATATTTTGTTAATTGATTTGATTTGACATCATATTTATTTTGGAGATAATTTGTCCTTAATTTTTTAATTTTATGTTCTTAGCTAATACAATTTCTTTCTTTTTCAAAACTTATTTTTCCTTCTAAAATTTATAAAATCACTGCAAAATATCTCTATTAAGTTTTTGATTCAATAGAAGCGAACATATTCTATACTAGAAAATTTTTAAATATCTTAAATGGAATTATAGAGCTATTTAAAAAATTTAAAACTGTTTTCTAACAATTTTTAGTAGCCCTACAATTTTATATAGAATAGTTAAAAGAATTTTAATATAGAGTAGATTTGTTTTAATTGAAATTAGAGTTTTTATAGAAATGTTTTTGAGTATATTTATAAATTTTGGACCTAATTTAAAAGAAAAAATAAATTCTAAAAAAATTAAATAAAAATATAAATATAAATATAAAATTGAAAAGTCAAAGTAACATGGAACAATATTTTAGTATCCAATGTAAAAATAATAATAATAATAATTTCAAAATGAACGTAGAGGGCAAGTAAGCTCTTTTACCAAAATATTAGGGACAAATTAAATTCTTACCCCTTAAAATTAGTTGAAAGGAATTACAAGGGTATGGCCATTTGTTGGTTTGGCAGTTTATAGTTATTTTAGATTAGCAGTTATTATAATACACATCTTCAAACTGTAGAAATATCTATAGTGAGTGAAGACTTTAAATTGTAAATTCATGGAATTAGTGAAAGTGAAATAAAAAATTCTGATTCTCTCTCTAAGCTTCCTCAGCCTATTTTTAAATTAAAAAAAATAGCAATGTTTTCTCAATGAACGTTATTAAAATTAATTAATGCCATCCAACTTCAATGTAAGCATAGAATATGACTATTATAATATAAACATTTTCATATGATCAATTTCATTCACAATCATTGAATTTAGATTTTATTATAAAAAATTAATTAATTTTTATTTCGTGATTTAACAATCATTGAATTTATCATATTTTTATATAAAAATCATGTTTATCGATTTTTAACAAAAATCCTTGTCAAATTGATAACATAACGTATTTGAACACACATGGAGCTGGAGATATTACCATATCAATCACTGAATTTATTACATTTTTGCATAAAAAATCATGTTTATTGGCAATAATCATTGCCAGATTGATGATATGATGCACGTGGAGCTAGAGATATTACCAATCATTAGCTTCCATGTCAAAATATAATACATCAGCATTTAATCAGCCTGCCACATTAGAACTGAATAAAAAAAATACATATCAAATGACAGAAATCCATTTATCATAGCCAAACCCTAAGTGAATGTGTACCACCTTTTCCTTATCATTATTTTAAATTTGGGATACTTATAAGGAGAACAAATTTCCTTTAGTTTTTCTATGTGGAATTTTGAGTACAAATAGAGAATAAAGGAGTCAAATGGGCAGGTGATTAGCAGTTTGGTTACTACTATAAGCAATTTCCTAATCGACTAAAAATTTTTTGTCTGGGCTGGCATCATAAGAGACATATAAACATCCTTAATTTGATCTCTCTTTCAATGGTGGCATGGATCAACTTCTCCGATCACCGTTTAAGCATACAATTCTTGCTCTCTAACGAAAAATTGGAGTCAAAATTTATTATATCTACCGAGATATCCCAATCTCCAATCGGCGAATTGGTAACTGAAGCTGGATTCGAATCAGATTTCGACGTGACCATCCCAAAACTACTTATGTGGCACGGTGATATAGAGAAATCGGAGATTGTCGAAGATAAAATGCCGGTGAAAAACTACCCAACAAATCACTTTCCATAAAAATATCATGTTCCCCATTCCCATTCCCTATGTTAAAAGAAAATGATGGAAAAATATCTTCCACGATTTCCAATTCCTGGGTTTTGAGGTTGAAAGAGATGTCTGGCTTCTGGTCTTCATGTTGTTCAAAATTTTCATTATTTAATTTGGGTTTGTGATTGAAGACAAAGGGTGAAGGTGGTGGTGGATGGCGGTGAGTAGTTTATGAATCGGAGATCAATTACTTTGTACTGAAAAGCTGAAAAAATAGAGATCTGGGTTTTTGAATTAAAACAATAACAAATTTAATTTAAATGGTAATTGTACTTTGTCGGCAATTTGGAGACGATGGCGAAGGAGAAAATAGTAGTTTCTATGAATTGATCCACCCATAGAATTCTCAAAAGGTAAAATCGCTCGACCTGATTTCCAAAGCTCCTTCGCCTGAAAAGCGACCTCGAATTGATCCCAAGGGATAACTTCACAGTTTTTTCAGTGGCTTAGTGTTGTTGATGTCATCAATAGAAGAGTTTTTTTAGCAAAACTAAATTGAGTTCCATAGAAGTCTTGTGGCCTTTGACGGCGGCAACATGGTCAGCTCCACTATTATCAAATCCAAATTTATCAGCAGGCTGTTCTTGAGCAATGACTTTGCTAACTAATATAGCGTAAGAGCTTTGCCAGTCAGCTCGATTTAAGCCAACATCGTTGGGAAAATTGGACCGAGTCGAAGCGGTAGAGACAATGAACAATGAGTTTGTTGGTGTGAGTAACTCAGTCGAGTCGACACCAAGTGCGGAGAAAAGATTTGAGCGGAGAGTAAAAGAGAGAAGAAAAGTGTTAGCTTGGTGTTCCCTTTAGCTGTTATCTATTTCTGCTCAAAATTCCACATCGATAAACTAAAGGGAATTTGTTCCCCTTATAAGTATCCCACATTTAAAATGATGATACGAAAAAGGTAATATACATTTACCTAGGATTTAACTAAGGCAAATGGATTTTTGCCATTTGACGTGTGTTCCTTTCTTATTCAATGTTGATGTGGTAGGTTCACTGGATGCTCATGTGTCAAAATTCTTATTCAATGCTAATGTGGCAAGCTGACTGGATGCTGATGTGTTAAATTTTGACATGTCAGCTGTTTATGTGTCAATATCTTTACGTGTATTCATAATATGACATAATGTATCTGATGTATCAAAATTCTTATTCAATGTTGATGTGGCCAGCTGACCGGATGCTAATGTGTTAAATTTTGATATGTTAGCTGATGATGTTTCAATATCTCCAATTTTACGTGTGTTCAGAATATGACGTGACGTATCATGTGTCAAAATTATTATTCAATGCTGATGTGGCAAGCTGACTGGATGTTGATGTGTTAAATTTTGACATATCAGCTGACGATATGTCAATATCTTCAGCTTTACATGTATTCAAAATATGACGTGACGTATTTGTGACCTGATGATGTATTAATATCTCCAACTTTACGTGTGTTCAGAATATGATTTGATATATTGTTAAAAATTGGTGAACATAATTTTTATATAAAAATGTAATAAGTTCAGTCTTTTTGAAGTAACGAAAAAATCAGTTATTTTTTAATAATAAAGTCTAAATTTAGTGATCGTGAATAAAATTAACCTCATTTTCATACTATTACTTCCTCAATCTCATAATAATTATTTTTTTTCTTTTTAAATTCATTCTAAAATTTAGAAACTCATTATTTTTAACTCATTATTAACTTGTGAATTATTTATAGTATATTTTATTTAATTTTTTAATAATTAATAAATTTACATTCAATTTTTTATAATATTTCAAAATAAAGCTAAATTAAATAATGTGATATTTAATACACAACTTTATCTTTTCGCTGTATAATTTAATTAAATTTAAATATTTATTACTCTTATCAATTAATTAATGTGGCAATTTAAATTTCCATCCCTAATACAATAATAATAAATACTATTTTTATTCTTACAATAATAATTATACATATTACAAATGAAGGGTATAATTGAAAAATCATGTACAAATTTATATTTTACAACTATAAAGTATCTGATGGCAGCCAGCCAGCCATGATCGATGGCCGCCCTTTTGTCCTGCACTAATAAAAATGTAAAAACACTCTTAAGATTCGCATCCGCTCTCTTTCGTTGTATTTCTGTGTAAAGAAACAAAGATGTCCGATCCAAAGTCCAAGTTTTTGGAAGTTTATTCCATCCTCAAATTGCAGCTACTCAATGACCCTGCTTTTGATTTTACCCCCGACTCTCGCCAATGGCTCCACCGTGTATCTCTCCTTCTCCCTCTTTTTATTTACTTTTCGTTGTAGTTTAGCTGGTTTTAATCTACCATAATAATTCTTGATTATTTGTGCGATTTGATGGAGTTTAGTATTTACTGCTATAATAGGATTCTATATGCTGCCTTCTAAATTTAAATATTCCACCAAATCTGAGATAAGTATGGACTTTTTCATGTTGGAGATTTGTTTTTTGCTTACTTTGTGATTTAATTATAAAATTAGTTTACAAAATAGTAAACCAGGGATGGTCATTCTGCAATCAGATTAGAGTTCCTCCATGAAATTGGACTATCTAATGGCAATTGCCAAGAACATTTTTGATGAATTTTATGCTTATTGCAGTATGGCTTTCCTTATTTTGGCCATATGGTTACTTTAGTTTAGCTTGGGCTCAGGCTGTGCTGCGCCTGCACCTACAGATCCAATTCATTGGAGTTTGTTCTCTTGGTGGTTTGGTAGTCTTATTGCTTTCTAATGCTTTGTATTATGCAATATAAAATGCTTGTGAGTCCTAATTATGTCTCGATGTTCATTTTCTGCAGATGCTGGACTACAATGTACCTAGAGGTGGGGATATGCATGCAACATCCTTTCACTTAACTTCTTCAAGGAAGAAGGTTGAAAACTAGTAGAATGGTATAATCGAAAGTCTGTTTTATCCTGAAACCTTCTGTGTTTGTATTGTTTTCAGGAAAGTTGTACCGTGGACTGGCTGTCCTTGATTGCTACAAGTCGTTGAAAGAAGGAGAAATACTGACAGATGATGAAGTTCTCCTTGGTTGTGTTCTTGGATGGTGCATTGAATGGGTATGATTTTTTGTAGAACTCCAGTTAAGAATTGGTTCAGCCAGGTTTACTTCTTTGCTTAGCTTTCTCTTTTGTGGTGTGGGAATAGTAAATTATTTGTAATGCTTTTAGCCACCGAATGTTCCAGCTTCAAGCGTGTGCAGTGGTTCTTGATGACATCATGGATAACTCCCTCATGCGCCGTGGGCAACCTTGTTGGTACAGACTACCAAAGGTTTGAATGTTCTCTGTTTTCCCAATGTTTTAGAAAATAATTTTGGTGGTTAGCTTGTGGATTATTAGGGCACTGCTTGTAAATTTTAAGTACATAATGTCTCCTTTTCACTATAGGTTGGTTTAATAGCTATAAATGATGGAATACTTCTCCCCAATCATGTCCACAGAATTCTGAAGATGTATTTCAGAGAAAAGCCTTATTATGCAGATCTGCTGGATTTGTTTAATGAGGTAGTACTAGCCTTATTATGTGGATCTGCTGGATTTGTTTAATTGCTACTGATTACCATAGAGGACAAATTATTGATTGTACTCATGCTTACACAGGTGGAATTCCAATCAGTTTGTGGGCAAATGATAGATTTAATCAGCACGCATCAAGGAGAGAGAGATCTGGCAAACTACTCATTGTCGCTGTAAGTGAGGGTACTTGCTGGTTGTGTTTTCTACATAATTTTTACCTATAATCAATCCTCATCTGTTTTATGTTTTCATACAGATATCATCGCATTGTTGAGTATAAGAGTGCGTATTATTCAATTTACTTGCCAGTGAGTGCGAATTCTTTCATATAAAGCTTTTTTAACTATTTTTTAATTGACAGGATGTCAACCGTTTGCAAATAACATTCTTTAGTCTTTCATTTGTGTTTCCTTTGAAAATGTGCTGCTCAAATAAGGGTCTATTAAATTACCTTCCAAAGTTTCTTGGTTTTAAGTACCATAATGTATGGCAGGTTGCTTGTGCATTGATTATGGCTGGTGAGAATCTCGACAGCCATGTTGAAGTAAAGAAGATCCTTGTTGATGTTACTATCTATTTTCAAGTCCAGGTTATTCACTGAACCTAAACAAGCGTATATCTGATTTTTTTAATAAATTATTGAGGTTTCTAATCTATTGGAGTTGATGATCTGCCTATATTGTTCTGTAGGATGACTATCAAGATTGCTTTGGAGACCCCAAAGTAACTGGTAAAGTAAGATGCTCAGTTTGTATCAACTCATTTTCCATTCTCTAGTGTTGTTGCTCTGTCTTATATGGTTATTGACTTGTGGGCTTATACACTATCAGGTTGGAACAGACATTGAAGATTGTAAATGCACATGGTTTGTTGTAAAAGCTCTAGAATGCGCTAATGAGGAACAGAAGAAATTGTTACATGTAAGCAAGATACTTCATTGTTCTACTGTTGCATTATGCTTGGCTATAACATGTATTGGACTCTATCAGAAGTTTCATTCTCTTTCCAGGAAAATTATGGGAAAGCTGACCCAGCCTGTGTTACAAAAGTGAAAGAACTTTACAAAGTTCTTGACCTTCAGGTATGTCTTTATACGTTAACTTTATGCTGTAGATTCATGAGGTTTTCTTGTTGGTAAAAAGAAGAGATCATAACTCAAACATATACTTTCCTGTATGACCTAAATTAGGATTCATTTTCATAAATCGCATTAGCAAATTAAAGCGATTTTGTTTATGGATGAACATCTCATGCCCGTGTCTGTGTCAAGTAATTTTGTAGCAGTAGAGGCTGCTGTTATCATTTTTAGCATATAAGGTCATTCATAGGGTTCTTATATGTTTATATGCAGGGTCTATATGCAGAATATGAGAGGCAGACTTGTGAGAAGCTTACAAAGACCATGGAAATGCATCCAAATAAAGCCCTAAAAGCTTTGTGGGGAAGATTTGTAGGAACCAGATGGACAGTTGATAGAGCACAGAATGCTGCTGCTGATAATTGAGAATCGAGACATAATTTTTTCTTATGTTACACCTGATAGCATTTGCATTATTGGGTGAACTTTGTTTGCTTTCAATTGAGCTAAGGGTCTAATAGCTCCACTGTTACATGAATTTCCTATCAATTTTTGGTGCTTTAGATTCTACAACATTCTTAACCTTTTTGGGCCCCTGAAACAAAATATTTAAACATGAGGGCCCTTTTTTGGGATTTTCTTGAGTCTGTGGAGAAAAATGATTCATGACATAATGGTCTTATATTAGTTTATAGTCTTAATTGGCAGTGTATGTTTATTAGAAAACACATTCAAGTTTAAATAAACTGGCATGCATATTAATTAATTGGGATAGTGATTTGGGGCACTGGATTACTACTTTAATTGATTAGGTAAACTTTTTCTCTTAATCTTCTTATTGGATTCTCGGGTCAACTAGGTTGACAAAATAGCATGTAATATTCAACTACAACTGTCATTTGGTTTTTTCCTTCTTAGTCATAGTAAGCAAGGCCAGCGGCTACCATGAAACATCAAAGTTTTTGATAGTACTAATCCCTTCCTAATCTCTAACGTTGTCTTCTGTCTTTCATGTTTTTTTATTCACACGCATATACAACTCTTATTACTTTCTAAAAATAACGATATCAAGATTATTTTTAACTACTCCATGCTGTGTTAATTCACAAATTTAGTGTCTACCCAATCAACTAAAATAATTATTTTAAATTTTTATTAATAATTATACCAAATTTACTAAATGAGATTTTTTTTAATGATTAAATAAATGCTATATTTCGATTATAAAAAATTTACTTGAATATGATATTTTAACTTCAAATTAATCACAAAATTTAAATTAATTTAATTTGCTTAATCTCTATATATTTAATCTAATGATTTTATATAAATATTAAAAATTATAAATCATGTATTATAAAAAAAACATAAATAATAAGCTAATTGTCATGAAAATGGATCTTAACAGTTCATCCAAAGAAATTTTTACTTAACCTGATGATGGAAACTACACTTTTTAATTATTAAAATTAAAAAAATTATTATTATTTTTTCATTCTAGAACCTGGCTAATTATTAATTAAACTAATCAAGAAGGTTGAAAGTAAGGGCAGAAGACCAGAAGTTGTACCGTAGAACCTTCCATTAAAAAAAAAAAACAGGGACGAAAATGAGAAATGTTCTTGAAATCTGACATGGCATTTGAACTTAGTATTATAAACCTTTGCCATGAACTTGAATGTTCCCAAAAGTCATACGTGTTCTGTTTTTCTCTCTCTTCCTGGATTCTCTGTTCTTCCGCTTCTTCATCATCAGCTCTTATCTTCTCTCCATATTTGATTTAGGGTTTAGTTCTCAATTCCATCATCAAAACACCCTTTTTCTTTTTTGTTAATTTAAATCGTTAATTATTCTATCTCTGCTCATTTCATTCTTATAATTGTTACCGTACCTGCAACACAATTCCAATTCGAACGGAATCAAATGGAAGTAGCCCTATCCTCAGCCACCTCGACCTCCGGAGCTGGAGGCGGAGGGGGCGGCGGGGCAGGTCCGGCGCCGTTCTTGTTGAAAACTTACGACATGGTTGATGATTCGTCGACGGATGAGATCGTATCGTGGAGCTCGAGCAAGAATAGTTTCGTTGTATGGAATCCTCCCGAATTCGCGAGGATTCTTCTTCCTACTTACTTCAAGCACAACAATTTCTCCAGCTTTATCAGGCAGTTGAATACCTATGTGAGTTCTTTCTTTATATGTACACCTCAATTTGAGTTGTGTTGTTTGATTTCTTTGTGATTGATTTGTAAAAGTTATGTACTTTAACATTTTTTAGTTGTTTCTTGCCTTCTTTTGTTTTTTGTCGTTTTCATCAAAAAGAGATGGTTCAATTGTTAATTGGTTTTCTAACTTGAAACATGATGCACTGAGATGGCAATGTTCAGCTTGAATTTGGTTGAGGAGAAGGTTTTCTGTTTGTTTGTTTAATATAGGATAGGTGGTGAAATAGTTGTTGTTTGTTATTGCTTGTTTTAGTTCATGGAGACATTGAGTAATCTGATTTGTTGGTTGAAACCCATGTTGATCATTCAAGCATTGGCTGGTTTTAAATGAGAGGAGAGAAAAAAAGAAAACGGAAGATGTCAATAGCCTTTGAAATGTTGCATCTTGGTGTTCGATTTTGATGTTAACTAAAAAGAGAACTAGCTTTCAAGCAATAATTAGATGAATATAATTCTCGTGATATGTGCACCTTAATTCATTCAAAGGCACGTATGATGGATGCTAGGACCTATGTAGTTAAAAGCTCAAACTTGCAGGTATAACCTCAGACTTACTTTTTGTATCTCTAACATGTCGCTTTATGTAAAACCCTGCTAGGTTTAAAGCATAGAAAATTATGGGTTCTATACCATGTTCTGAAATTTTAAGTAGCAATAGGAGTGGTCGTAATTTGAGCTTTGAAACCATTTTTTTCAGAACAACTGATAACTTATCGAGAATGGTTTTTTTATATTTACAGCATGATGTCGATTAACTTAAATAAGTGGGTTTTCGTGAATGTTCACAAATGCTGTCTATGCTTTATTATTTTCAGGCATCACAAATGCTTTTATTTTCAGAGATTGACTGTAGTCCTCTACTTTACCAATGATAGACTGCTAGATTCATGTTCATTCATCTAATCAAGAATTCATTTAAACCTTCGTTGTTTCATCCGATCAAGAATTTATTTAGATTCAATTCCCATCTTCTTTCAATATGGATATCTTTTTCTACCTTGGATCATTAGTTTCCATGACTTATTGCTTTCTAAACGCTCCTCTTACTGAATTTATTGCATATATGACCTTATCTGCTTCATGATTTCAGTGTTTCATTCTTTGTATGTCAAGAGAAATATGTTGTTCTGAAAGTACTATTAGGTAGTTTTTTTTTTTTTTTAATAGTTGCATTGGTTTTCTGTAATTTCCTCCAAATGCCTTTCATTTTGTCATTTTTTCCTTCATCATCGTTTTGCTGCTCCTCTATGTGGTGCAGCCCATCCTTTTCTCTGTCTAGAGGGGAGGGATTAAGGAGGGATTATCTATTATGTAATTGGTTTATTTATTTATTTGTACTTTAGCTCATAGCATTTGATTGACAGGGATTTAGGAAGATTGATCCTGAGAAATGGGAATTTGCCAATGAAGATTTTGTGAAAGATCAAAAGCATCTTCTTAAGAATATTCACCGAAGGAAACCCATTCATAGCCATAGCCACCCTCTAGGTTCTTTCGTGGATCCAGAAAGAGCTGCATTGGAAGAAGAGATAGATAGGCTTGCACGTGAGAAAGCCACACTGGAGGCAAGTGTTGCAGGGTCCAAGCAGCAGTTGTCAGCTGAAAAGCTTCAGGTCGAAGATCTGATGCAGCGGGTGGACAACATGCAGCAGAGGCAGGAGAAATTGCTATCCTTCTTAGAGAAGGCTATCCAGAACAATACTTTTGTTGAACATCTTGCTCGAAAAATTGACTCGTTGGATTTTTCAGCATATAATAAGAAAAGACGTCTGCCTCAAGTTGATTGCTCAAAGTCAAATGCAGAAAGTAGCTTTATTGACAATCAAAGTAGTTCTAGACCAGAGTCTGGTATTTTCTTCCATCAAGATTTCTCTAACAAGCTAAGACTGGAATTGTCACCAGCTATTTCAGATATTAACTTGGTCTCAAATAGCACACAGAGTTCCAATGAATATGGGATAAGTCCACAGAGGAAAATATCTGAAGGAGACCCTAAAGATACACAGCCAAAAACACCATGTCTTCTTTTTGCAGCTGAAACATTTGAACTTTCAGATACTGGGACGTCTTATTTATTTAAAGTTGATACATCTTTGTCAAGAAAAGTGACTGCAAATGAAGTGCCAGGATTGCATTTGCTGCAGCAGAATGTGACTTCTAATGAAGAAAATGATGGTCATATTTCCTGCCATCTAAATCTAACACTGGCATCTTCTCCACTTCAAATTGATAGGAGTCCTTACTCGTCTAGTATGCCTGAACTAGGCCAAGAAATTTGTAAATCTTCAGAATCTAAGATACATGAGAATGACAAAGAATCTGATACGAGGGTTACGTTAACTGGAAGAAAAGCAGGTGATGGGGACATGACTATGACTTCCTCCAAAGAAGCCACAAATAACAATCCAGGGCCTCCACCTCGAATCAATGATGTATTCTGGGAGCAGTTTCTAACTGAAAGACCAGGTTCTTCTGACAATGAGGAGGCGAGTTCTAATTATAGAGCTGGCGCATATGATGAACAGGAAGATAGAAGGTCAACCCAAGGAGTGCTCAGAAATGCTAGAAATGTGGAGCGTCTCTCTCTTTGAGCACCATTGTTGCTGTAAAGGCCTGTGACAGGTTTGTAAATTATCTTCTGATATTTCTGATAATTTGGATGCTTACAACATTTGATAATAATACAATGGCATAATTGGTCTCGAAACAATGTGCTTGATTTGGATAATATAACATTGAAATGCCAAAGTTTCTGGTGGTGTTTGAAATTATTCATACTCATGTAGACCCGTCGAAAACAAACTGGGTTAGGCTTGGCTACAGGCATGTATGGAAAGCCTAGGCCTGAGTCCAGCCCTGGCCAACTGTCCAGCCTGAATTTTCCCAGGCTGCCAAAAAAAAATTATGTACTTTGTTTATATGCAAGTAGAGGTTTGGATAGGATTATGTGGGCCAGGCCTTGAGCAAAATATATTCCCAGGTACACCCAAATTTCATTCAAGTTTATTCAGATCGAAAAAGGCAGGCTTGGAATGGGTAAGAAAAACAAAAAAATTGTCCACAACCGGTTTTTGTTGCACAATTGCCTGGGCCCATGATCACTCTGTACCCCTAATGCTACCATTCCAAAAGACTTATTTTCATAATGATGTGGAGGTCCAAATTATGAGGTTATGTACCATGTATTATATATTTTCAATGGTGATTGGCAGGCAGGGCTAGTTCTTCTGCAGTCAGTTGGATGTTTACCTTCTTCACGTTGGTATACTGTCATTGATGCATAGCTTTGTATGGTTGAGATGTTGGCCTCGTGGAACCATTGTTAAGATGAGATGAATATGTATGTGCACACTCATGAAGCTATATCTGACTGATATTCTTCTCCAATGTTGTTTCAGGTAAGTTTTGATGGAGTCATAAGACATGCTTTTGGTGATATAACCACCATGTGCACCCAATCTATATGAAGCTTCCCAAAGGGGTGGAGACTTGTTCAATGTAATTAGCAGTGTAATGCAACCCCTGTTACAGGTTATGTGCAAATTGGCTTGTCATATCTACCTCTTGGATATCAAGGCAAATTAGCCCCCTCCTAAGGTCTGATAGGTTGGAGAACATTGTAATGGGCCAAGCCTGTTCCAGGATGTGCTCTTGCTAGTTGGCCTTGACTCAGCTACCCATAAGGAGATTTTGCAAAATGCGCCCCCAACTTGAGCTTACAATGCTATCACTGGGCTTGTTTGCGGCTTTTGATAGGGTATAGTCTCCTTACCACAATGCCTGATGAATGATGAGTCTTCATGATCAGGTAAATCGACTTATCTTCTCTGTGACAAGTCATTTTGCGTTCCCACTGATGGAATCAAATTGTATTATTCATGTTGCTTTTGTAGTTTTTATTTGCATATTGGTAAAATAATTCCGTCTATTTTTTTTTTTAATGTAAATATCATTGGATTTTTCAATTTTAATTAACTCAATAATCAGTAATCTAGAAGTGAATGTATATGTGAATATCTAAGGTAGAGTTCAACTGTTATTTGAAATATTGAATTAATTAGACTTGGTATGCTTTCAGGTCAATTAGACCATAAACGTGGATTAATTAGATTAATTATTGGGATAATATATAATTTTTTTTTCGCTAAACTATCATATTTTAATATATTATTATCTCGCTAAATTTGTTAAAAATGTTAAATTACCTCTTATATTGACATATCATGTTATGAAGAGCGTGCAAAAACTGTTGGGTACTTGAATATTGGCAATGGTAATATGGCATTTTTAACGAGTTTAGAAGGTATTTCATACAGGTCTCAATAATATAGGAATGTTGTTTTCATTTTTAACAAGTTAGGCGGATAATTTGACAATTGGTTAGTTTAAGGATAATATGTTAAAAGTGATAGGTTAGGAATAAAAATATCAACACATTGAATTATATGCATGGATGCTGTCATTCAATGGATCTCCTGAAGCAAAAGTGATTGAGTAAAGAACTCTCACATTATCAATATTTAAGGTGAAAAGGAATTGTGAACCTGAATGGAGTGGATGGTGGTGTGAACCTGTTAGCCGCAATAAGTCCATTGCTGCACTTTATGTGACATGATGGTGTGAGAGGTTTTGTCAAAGCAAAAGCTGGACCGCTCAATGGCTTGCAATGATAGCCATTTTTCTTACCCACTTCTTCTACCACTTGAGGAAAAGTAGCATTTTTTTATCCCCTTCTGCTTCTGTTTATGATAATTTCCATTATAAGCTAAATTGTTTTTTTCTTTAGACGCAACAATTATTAATGTAAGCTATTGAGTAGAATAGAATCAATGCATTATTTATTGTCTCAGAGAGGTCACGGGCACTTTCTAATAGGGCATTGTCGTCGCTAATTGTCCGCTGAATTGATGAGATAATCAAAATTAACATTTATTGTTTTCCTGACTTCGCCGATATATTTGGTTCTTGTTTTTATGAAAGCCCATTTTGATAAGTATGCTGTGTCTTTATTCTGGACTAAAAAGGGGTGTGTGTGTGTGTGTGTATATATATATATATATATATATATAAAGAAGTGGAAGTTTAGACGCCAAATTCAGAGATAAAGGTCTAAAAAAAAGCTAATATTACATCATAATTTTTACTATCATTTTAGGTGTAGTTTTTTTTTTTCTTTGCTTTTTAATATTTTAAAACATAATTTTTTCTTAATTTAATGCAAGATTTAATTTTTTTTTTATCTTAAGTTTAATGTTCTAAATATATTTATACGTTATTATCACTTTTTTATGTTAGTCAATGAAAGGGTAATATAGTCAATTATTAATTATCATTATTTTTTATTATATTAAAATGTATCACTCATTTTTTTATTGTGTACATTAAGAATTAAAAACGATGCTTAAAATGAAAGAGGGGTATTATTACCAAATGTCCAAATTTACACATAAAGAGTGTTGGATTAAATTATACTAACAAAGAAGAAGAGTCTCTGACTAAATAAAACAATAATATAATATTTTCAGCAAAGAGAAGGAAAAATATCCAAAACTTCCAACTAAAATTAGTGAATCCATGCGAAAAACATCCATCCGATGGGCACAAAGGCAGAAGAATACCCATAAAGAGGATGTTATATCATTAAAGAGCAGCTTCCCAAAAATGCAATAAAAGTTTCCATAGGCTAAAAATAGAATTAATGAAAGAAAATATATATTTGTCTTCTTTTTTTTTCATGGTAGTAGTTCTATTTTATCCTTCTAATTTGATCATAATTAGAATTTGAAGTCTTAATTTGATGATGAATAAATTCTAAAAATTTTCAAACATCGGACATTTCTTTCAAAATTCATGTGTGGTCAAATTTCTTTCTTGATATTTATATTAGTTTGGCAATAAATAATGTGCGATTTTTTTTTTAATCGATAATTAATGTCACCCGTTTCAGATATAGAGTTTCAAGCATACGTAAGTGATTGTCCAACAGCTGGATTTAATGTCAACTTCATCACTTTGCACCAAAATTATTCTTCCATTAATATGATGAACTACTAGATACAATAAATTATTGTTCTAATAAACCCACAAATAATTATGTATTTTTTATTCATGGGTTCATGAAAGTTGTCATGTTTAGTAAAAAATGGAGATGAATTCACTGTATATCTTACCTAAACGACGGTAATTTCACTGTGCAATAATCTCTTTTTGCACTAAAAGATAATAAAAATGGCGAAATAAGAAACTTTAGGGGTAACCAGACAAAGTTCACATTCTCACTAACACTCAGGGAACTTTATGAATTGGGTGATGTCCCATCTTAAACGCTAAAGATCTCACTTATACAGAAGTTGCACAAAAACCTAAAACCACATTACAAGAGGAGCTCCAACCAAACGAACAAACCCCAAAGATAATGTCATTTCCTTCAATTTACCTTATAACACTCATTTTCCTCCATACCCATTTCACAATTTGCAATGGGCTTTCAATTTCTGGCCTCAATTCAGTGGAAAAAAGTGAGCTTGATGGAGTGGTGAGTAGAAGGGTTGATTGCTCCAAGAAGATTGGAGACTGCTTTGAAGAGGCAGAAATGGAGTCAGATATCAGCAGGAGAGTTTTAATTACGCAAAAAAAGTACATTAGCTACGAGACATTGAAGAGGGACATGGTTCCATGTGATAAACCAGGAGCTTCTTACTATGATTGTCATGCTGGTGAGGCTAATCCTTACAGCAGAGGTTGTGAGACCATTACCCGGTGTAGAGGGCATTAATGTTTCTCAACGAACTTCTTAAAATTGACATATCTTTTGGAAATTGGTAATGTTTTCGTGTTATTCTTATTACATTCTTGAATTTGGTGTCTTAATTGGGGTTTCTTGGTCTTATTTGTATACTTATGGCTTATATTATATGACTCTACATAAGCTTAGATTTCTGGGGAGATCTTACTAGGAGAATATATAAAATGTCATGCCTTCAATTCTCAGCTTTCTTTTGTGGAAGATTTGTGCTTTCTGATGTTTTCTTTTCTTTTGGTGGTAGACAGTGTTTGATGGTGTTTTCTTGTATTCTCCTTACAAAAATAAAACCAAGTTTCTACAAAGCAAAAAGTTGATTCGGAAAGAATGAGTTTTAGCTTAGTGATACTAATATCTAAAGTCTCTGAGTTTCAAACCCCAATTTAAGCCCTTGGTTTAATTTTGAAGTTGGTAATGATTAATGAATAAAACCCCTCTAAGTATGGGTTCATCATACTTAGCTTGTGAGGAGATGAGGAATGAATGCCTAAGGTTTGCTACTGTTTTTCATTTCCTCTTCCAAATATGCACGAAGTTTAAACACACTATGGAGACCAACAGGAGGAAATAAATTTTGCATATTGTGATTGTCAATCTAAAAGGATAGTTTGCCAAGTGATCTCATTATTTTCTGCCAACACTTCCATAGTATGAAAACTCTTATCTTTCATAGATTAAGCTGTTCATTGTGTAGATATATATGTATACAATTCTGTGATAGTTTTAATTTTGTCGTTGATTAGTAGAATTGGCAAAGATATGGCTTGAATTGGACTTATGTCCCTGATTTTCTAGGAACAGATAGTAAAGAGCCTGAAGAAACTGAGTCATGTTTAACAGCTACCCAGATTTTGCTTCACATTAGTGTGTTGTTTCCAATTGACTACAGCATGCGCTCTTATGTAGTACTGCTGCTTAGTAATGATCCTTTCCAATTCTTATGCCTCTTCTCCTTTCAGTTTTGAATTACAGAAATAGGTTCTTGCACACGGATCACAAGCATGATCTCTTAGGTTTAACTGTTTAAGCACATGATCCGTGAGTAGTCAGACTATAATCTGGAAATGGCTGGTGATATAACAGATTGGCATGGCGAACCACTTATGCTCTCTTCAGTTATTGATCACTGCTATGCGTTAACCATTTCTCTAATTGTTCTTCTGATTATAGAGTAGAATTGATTGATGATTACATTAAGCTTTGCTCGGCTAATTTCCTATGAAATTTAAAATCGTATCAAAGATCTTGTGCAGATGGTGCACGGTAGCGTTTGAAACACAATTCAGGCTTATAGCCTGATACTTTGTTAACAGCTTCCATGCTGCACCCCACGCCCTGTAGAAATTCTCTACTTAAAACAAACTTTTTATTTTCCTTCTTGTAGAATTTACCGCCATATAGTATTAATATGGATTTGGAGACACAGAATTCATGTAGCTGACTCCATTCAGTATCGGATTATTGTTTGGGGTGCATTCTTTTGTATCCAAGGGACGTGGTTATTGACCCATTATTAAGTGGAAGTAACAGGAAATATTAAACGAAAGAAGGGAACAAAATAGTACAATAAGTATTCTGCATTTAGCATTTATGTTGGCATTTGAGAAGCTGCTTTCAGTTTGTTGGACATTGAGTAAAAACTATGATCAATTCTGGAATTTCTGAAGCAAGAAAATAGCCAGCCATTCTAACATTAAAACAAGTGTTTTGCGTAGTGTGCATATGAAAGTTATAAGAAAGAATTGGCCCAAAACAAGAGAAGGCCAGTAGGTCCAGCATCACAAGGTAATACTACATTGGAGTTTCAACCCAATATTATGATCTTTATCTATTATTTACTAAATCATTAAAGCCGACTTTTACATCTAAATGCTTTTAAGATACCAAAACTTATTTATTTAATAATTTATTTCTTTTAATTTATCATTTTATTAAATTCTAATATATAAAAATTAAAAACTATTACGCTTTCGTCCCTTTTTATATCTTTAATTTTATCATATTTAGTCAATTTAATTCTAATATTATGTTTTATCAATTATACTATATGACACTTAAAGCGGAATAAAAATCAGATGATGAGATATAACACTTAAAGTGAGATAGAGGAAATATATGAAAATATGGGCCAAGGCCTACTTGCAGCCTTTGCAGGGATTGTCTGTCCGCCACTGCTAGGATTGGCAACAGGTAGAGCGTTTTCGGGTATCAAACTCTACTCAACCCGAATAGAACACATTAAGATAGTTAATACACATATTTGAGATGAATTTGGATAGTTATTTCACTATCCATGAAGGACATAGATAGGGTTTAAATTTAGCATTTTGAGTACAAAATATTAAATTTTTTTAGTCATTTTTTAATGGATATTGATTTGGACGATGTGAATTGTCCGCACACACGTGGTGCGAGAGCATCTAGGCTATCAGGTTGCCGGAACATACACAATCAGATAGTTTAAATGCAAATGTGCACTAAATTAATACTCTTTGATTGAGGTTATGTAAAATTGCCTTTACTTTCGCTAAAAGTGCAGTACAGTCTTGTTACTTTATTTCAGTACAATGCTATTCTAAATGAAATAATAAGTCAAATTTAAAGTAATATTACACCAAAATAAAGAAAATAAACTAAATTACAATTTTGGCGAAAGTACAAGGTAATTTTATACCTCCACCCAAATTAAGAGTACCAATCCAATGCAATTTAGTTCATTTACTTTATTTCGATACAATATTATTTTAAATTTTTAAAATTAAAGCAATATTTCTATTATAATATAAACCCTTTCTTTACTTCGAATACCATGCAACTTTACCCTTTCATTAAAAGTTTGTTAGAGTATATCAATTTTTGACCTTAACACTTTTTTTTTCATTTTTTTTTATTCTTGATTCTCATCCTCTGGCAACAAAGCCTAACATTTTCACTCATGGAAATTAATTTCTTTTCTTCTAAATTAGAATTAAATTGGAGAGACTTTAATTAAATAGATAATTCGTCATTTATTACTATATACATATATAAATCACATCATGTCTTACATATCATTTACTAATGAATAAGATTCCATGTGTGAAGATCATAAATACCAAGAATGATTAGAATACCTTAATATTATTAAAAAAAATACTTTTAACACTTTATTTAATTCTTACATGATTAAAATTAAATTTATCACTTTATAAAATATAATAATAAACAATAAATAAAGATGTTCATGCAAATTTTTATTATTCAAATTTTTAAATATTAATAAAAATAATCATGTAAAATTTTCTTTCAAATTTTTAAAGAGACTTAAAATAGAACAACTTGGCATATATAGTTGTGCAGTTGATTAAGAATTACAGCTGTAATATTCTTATATAGTTGATTACAACTGTAATATTCTTTTATAGTTGACTTGCCTTAAATAGTTTTATGTACTTAAATAGATGTATATTTTCTGTATAAATACCTTGAGACATATAGAATAAAATAAGTCTATTTTTGCCTCTCAATTGTCAATTTGGTATCAGAGCAAAAGAAAAATTCTTTCGCTGCCTTTCTTTTGTTCAAACCCTAACCGACATCAATGTCTACTAAAACTGACAATGAGATTTCAGATAGCAAAAATCCAGATGGAAAAAACCTTCATGCTGTGACTATTCATGAGACATCTTCTCCAATCCATATCAAATTGAATGGTACTAATTATCGTGTTTGGTCCAAGATTCTAAAGATGCATATTGCTGGTAGAAAGAAGAAGGGTTATATTACTAGAAGAAAGGCTGCTCCTGCAGAGGATGAACTAGGCTATGACTAATGGGAAGCAGAAGATGCTCTTGTCAAGTCTTGGCTAATTAATTCCCTGACTGATAATCTAATGTCACACTTTGTGTAGTGTGAGACATCTAAAGCAGTTTGGGATGCAGTTAAGAGGAGCTATCTTGATGTTTCAGACTCTTCTCGAGTCTATGAACTGATGAAAAAATCCTTTCAATTGTGTCAGGCTGACCGATCTCTAGCAGAATATTACAATGAGTTGAATTCAATTTTCATGGAACTTGATTATCGAAGGCCCAATGACATGACATGTGCCGCTGATATTGAGAAACAGAGGCAGCGTATTGCTGAAGATTGAATCTATATGTTTCTTGCAGGTCTTGACTACAATTTGGATCAAGTTTGTAGTCGTGTTATGGCTACTTCACCTTTACCTAGCCTGGAGGAAGCTTATTCTTTAGTTCGTTGCGAAGTGCAGAGACAAGTCACCATGGGATCAAAAACTCATTCTGAGGCATCAGCTCTAGCTGTCCAAAAGAGCACCCCTCGGACTGCCTCTGTGGATTCTGCCAACTCTAATTCTCGCTTCTACACCCATTGCAACAACAATTGACATACAGTAGACGTTTGTTGGAAGAAGCGTGGTTATTCAGAGTGGTATAAACTTAAGCAAGCTGAGAAGAAAAATAAAAAATCTGCTCAGATAGCTATTGCTAATACTTCTCTACCTTCTGCTTCTCATGTCTCTCAAGTGTCACCTCAAGCAAGTAAGTCTAGTTTGACATGTGTTTATATTGCTCCTAACACTTGGGTTATTGATTCAGGAGCTACTGACCATATAACTAGTAATTCTTCTATACTTATCTCTCTCATGTCGTCTACTGTTAAGTCTGTACAGGTTGCTAATGGGAATTCTATGCCCATTACCGGGGTTGGGAATGTCTCAGTCTCTCCTACACTCTCTATGTCATCCGTTTTACTTGCACCCGCCCCCTCTAATAATCTTATTTCCATTAGTAAGATTACCAAAAGTCTGAATTGTTCTGTAACGTTTAATTCTTCTCACTGTGTATTTCAGGACAATCATACGAAGATGACAATTGGCATTGGTAAGGAAAGAGGCGGACTTTATTACTTGGAGGGGGTTAAGGAGTTTAAATCTGAATATAGTCATGGCCTTCAAGTAGAGAGAGAGACGTTTGATAGAGAAAAGATTCTTTTATGGCACTGTTGATTAGGACATCCATCTTTTGCTTATTTAGAACATTTATTCCCTAAGTTATTTCGCAATGTTACTCCCTCTAGTTTAAAGTGTGAACAATGCATTTATGCAAAAAAAGCCATTGTGTTTCTTTCAAAAACAATCTCAGTAAAAGTTCTATTCCTTTTTCATGTGTTTATACTGATGTGTGGGGTCCTTTTTCTACTCCATCTGCTTTGGGTACTAGAGTGAGTTGGGTCTATTTGATGAAATCTAAAAATGATGTTATACATCTGATTCCTCAATTTTATAAAATGATTGTCACACGGTTTCATACTCAGGTTCAAGTCTTTCATTCTGATAATGATCGTGAGTTTGTTAATCAGTCTCTCACTAATTTCTTCCTAGAACATAGCGTCCTCCACCAAACCATCTGTGCTTATACACCTCAACAAAACAGTATAGAAGAACGTAAGAATCATCACATCCTTGAGGCTGCTAGGGCTTTAAGCTTTACTATGCATGTTCCTAAATATTTTTGGGCTGAGGCTATCATGACTGTTGTCTTTCTTATTAATTGGATGCCTGCTCATATCATTGATTTTCAAACTCCTTTGTGAATGTTGTCAAAATTTCACTCTATCCCTTCTGCTCTAAATATTTGCCCCAAGGTTTTTGGTTGTGTATGTTATGTTCATGTGCACTCTATCTATAGGGATAAACTTGATCCGTGTGCTATTAAGTGTGTTTTCCTTGGTTACTTTAATTCTCAAAAGGGCTACAAATGTTTTCATCCTCCTACAGGTAAATATTATGTTTCCATGGATGTTCAGTTCTGTGAACAGGTATCTTATTTTTCTGGAGATGTATCTACGATTCCTCTTCAGGGGGAGATTAGTAGTAAGGAATAGGAATGATTATGGTTAGCAGAGAGGAAGTTATAGATGTCAGGAAAGAGGGAGCATTCAATTGATGTGGGGAATAAGGAATCTTTAGATGATACTTGTCCTTTAGATGATATTTGTCCTCTTGAAGTTGAGTCTGAACTTAAGGAGATAAAGAACGAAATACCAGCTCAATTATTCCAAAACAGGTATACAAGAAGAAAAGAGACTCCTAATTCTAATGCCTCTCTTGATCACGTTACCATGCCATCGGATGACTCTTCTACTATAAATCCTGAGGTATGTGTTCCCTCTCCTAAAATTTTAACTTCAGATATTGATTCTAGTCTTGTCACATTAGAGAATGCTGTTGTGAATCCACAAGTTACGGATCACGATCATGGTAGAAGATATCCCCTTCGTAAGCGTAAAGAACTTAATAGGTTGGGCTTTTCCAAATCATGTTCTAATGTTGCTTATCCCATTTCTGATTTTATCTCTTGTCATCACTTGTCAGAAACTCACCTAGCTTTTGCTCTTCAGTTGTCTTTTGTGTCTAGTTCTAGTCATTTTCAGGAAGCCCTTAGAGATACTAAGTGGAAGGTTGCCATGGAAGAAGAAATGAATGCTCTCCAAAAGAATTCCACTTGGGAGATGGTTGAGTTACCACCGGAAAAGAAGACGGTAGGTTGCAAGTGGGTGTTTACAGTGAAGTACAAGTCCAATGGGATAGTTGAAAGGTACAAGGCTAGATTGGTGGCCAAACATTACACTCAAACCTATGGAGTTGACTATCAAAAGACTTTTGCTCCTGTAGCTAAGATGAACATCGTTCGAGTTATTTTATCTCTTGCGGTCAATCAAAACTGGACATTATGGCAGTTTGATGTAAAAAATGCTTTTCTCCATAGTGATTTAATAGAGGAGGTGTATATGTATCCTCCTCCAGGATTCCCATTAGAAGAAGGTAAAGTATGCAAGCTGAAAAATGCGTTGTATGGACTGAAACAGTCACTAAGGGCATGGTTTGGAAAAGTTGAGTTACTCTATGAAGGAGGATGGTTTTAAGCAAGTTTTAGCAGATCACACTCTGTTTTATAAGAGAGATCATGATGATATTACCTTGCTTATTGTTTATGTCGATGATATGATTGTTACAGGTAGTAATGCTAGTGAGATAGAGAAGCTTCGAAGCTATTTGGCAAAGGAATTCGATATGAAAGACTTAGGGGCTCTTAAATATTTCTTGGGTGTTGAAGTGTCTCGGTCCAAATAAGGCTTTTTCCTCTCCCAACGAAAGTATATTTTAGATCTCTTAGCTGAAACTAGGAATTCTGCATGTGAACCTGTAAATACTCCCATTGAAGTGAATCATGGTCTATCTATCTATCCTGATCAAGTTCCAACTAACAAGGAGAGATATCAAAGACTAATGGGAAAGTTGATCTATTTAACCCATACTAGACCCAATTTGTCGTATGCAGTTAGTGTTGTCAGTCAGTTTATACACAATCCAAGTGATCGACACATGAATGCAGCAAATCATATTCTGGCTTATCTGAAGTCCTCTTCGGGCAAAGGGATTATGTTCTCCAAACATGAACACTTAGATATTGTGGGTTACACAAATTCTAACTTTGTTGGCTCTAGATTAGATAGAAAGTCAACTTCAGGATATGTGTCATTCGTTGGAGGTAATTTTGGTGACTTGGAGGAGTAAGAAGCAGAACGTGGTGTCATTGTCTAGCGTCGAAGCTAAATGTCGGGCTCTCCATCATATAACCACAGAACTTACTTGGTTAAAAATTCTCTTAAAAGAACTTGAATTTGGTCCAAAGAAACCTATGGTACTTTATTATGATAACACTGCAGCTATTGAGATAGCTAATAATCTGGTACAACATGATCGAACTAAGCATGATGAACTTGACAGGAATTATATCAAGGATAACCTGAATTTTGGTATGATAAAGGTTCCTTACATCAAGAGTGCAAATCAGCTAGCTAAAGTGATGACCCATGCTGTTGCTAATGGTCAGTTTTATGCATCATTATCCAAGTTGGACATGTGTGATATCTATGCATTAACTTGGAAGGAAAGACTTGACATATATAGCTGTGCAGTTGATTAGGAATTACAACTGTAATATTTTTGTATAGTTGATTACAACTGTAATATTCTTTTATAGTTGATTTGTCTTAAATAATTTTATATATTTAAATAGATATATATTTTTTGTATAAATACCTTGAGACATATAAAATAAAATAAATCTATTTTTGCCTCTCAATTGTCAATTGAACAAAATTAAATAGTAATATAGACAGAATACTGTACCGTAATAAATTGTTTCTTTAATGTAGAATTATTTTTTTAAGATAAGAATGAATTACTGACTCTATCCAAATATCCTATCTTGTAGTAACAATTTTGCCGAGAATAATAAGATCCAAGAAACAAAACCTGAATTGAAGGGCCCAGGCAGCCTAAAACAGCAATAAATTAAAGCTGCAGAAACAAACTTTTGTATCGGTGAAAACAAAAGTACAACGCTTTGAAGTTTTTGAATTAACGAACGGATTACCCTGACTTGTTTCCGGTCCCTCTTCAAACATCTTCCAAGTAAAAAATATCCAATCATGTGAATAACATGTAGATCTAAATCATTATTTTAACATTTAACCTAATGCCAACCACCAAACTTTGTCGGTACCCCAGCAAGCAACAAATTTTGTTGAAATCGAGTACCAAAAAAAATTAACAATCCCTACTCCATTCACTCTTTCCAGTTCCACCTAAATTAGAAACTCAGCTTTGATAGTTCCATAACCAATCATACCCATATTGATAAAGTCTCCCAATTCATAGTTTTAAATAATAACAGTGGCCATCCAACATCTAAATGCTTAACTAGAGTGCAATTAATTTTGTATGGACCACAATTCCTAACAATTCCATATCATCAAAACCAAATAAGCAAAGAATAGATATGAGAATGATAAGATATATTTGTTTTTTCTCTTTTTGGTTGAATAAAATGACAAGTAGCTGCATAATTCAATTTGCAGCGGTAACGATACACATCCCACCCAACCCCATCCAAAACCTTATTCAATCCCATATGGTCTTCTTCAACAGAGACCAATCCATTTCTTACCTCCCAACTTTTCCCCTCCAAAACATAAATCCTAAATAAAATCAAAATAAAATGCCTAAAGTTCTACAACAAATCATAATCAAAATGTAAAAGAAACAATCAAGCCTCCAAATATATAGATTTTTCTCAAACTTGCTTTGTTCTGCTCAGTACCTGTAGTGAGCAGGCTTGTAAGGACCCTCAACAGGGATGCTGATGTAGTCAGCCTGCTCCTTGGTGAGCTTGGTTAGCTTAGCTCCAAGCTTTCCAAGGTGAAGAGCAGCAACCTTCTCATCAAGGTGCTTTGGCAATACATAGACCTTCTTCTCATATTTGCCACTTGCCTTCTCCTTCCACAACTCAAGCTGAGCAATCACCTGGTTGGTGAAAGAGCACGACATCACGAAGCTGGGGTGACCAGTGGCACAACCCAAATTCATGAGACGTCCCTCAGCCAACACAATGATGCCTGAGTTGGTATCGGGGAAGACCCACCTATCAGTTTGGGGCTTGATGGTGATGCGCTTCACGCCAGGGAATGTCTCAAGTCCATGCATATCAATTTCATTGTCAAAGTGGCCAATGTTGCAAACGATGGCATTGTTCTTCATCTTCCTCATGTGATCAACCATGATGATATCCTTGTTACCAGTAGTGGTCACAAAGATGTCAGCTACAGAGACAACATCTTCAAGCGTCAACACTTGGAAACCTTCCATAAGAGCCTGAAGGGCACAAATTGGATCAATCTCAGTCACAATCACTCGAGATCCACCTTGCTTCAAGGCAGCAGCACAGCCCTTGCCAACATCACCATAACCGCAGACAACTGAAACCTTGCCGGCAATCATGACATCGGTAGCCCTCATCAAACCATCAGGAAGAGAGTGGCGGCATCCATACAGGTTGTCAAACTGCAACAGACAATTACCATTAAAAAAAAAAAAAGTTAGAACAGAACCAGACAAAGGAATAGCATGCAACCGTAAGCACATGCCTTAAAGAAATCTACTACTGCCAATCAAACATGGAAATTGAGCAGAGCTCATAACTTATCACTTAGCATGAGACAAAAATCATCAAGTAAACATCATTAACAATTCACAAGCAATTGCATTCATTGATATAAAACAATTCGGATTCATTCATAGCAATTAGAAAGCAATACTTTTGCTCAATAATCAAACCCCTCTATCGAATTTCAACAATTTCACGCATCAATAACAAATCAAACCAAAACTGAAGCTCCGAATAGAGATCTCATTAATTTATGTTACTAGTGGACTCCACTACTAAATAAAACAAGATTTCGAATGATTAAAACAATTAGCCAAACTAATGATCTCAATTATCTAACTAAGTAGAGAACAGCAGATCTGAAAACAAATCAGCAAATAAAGATTTAAACCAATTGAAAAGAAATGAAAAACATGCGGTTAACAATTGACGAGGACCAGCATTTGAACAAAGCAGATCTAGACCACAAGAACCCAGATCCAGATTAGATCCAAGACTGAAAATAAGAAGAAAAGAAAATACCTTGCTCTTAGTAACAGAGTCGTTGACATTAATAGCAGAGAACAACAAAGTCCCGTTAGCTTGCATCTGATACAACCTCTTGACACCAGTGGTAGTCTCCTCAGAAACACCCACCAATCTCTCCTTCATCTTGTGGTACTTCATAGGATCTGACTTTAAACCATCTCTGATAATAGTCAAAACAATCTGAAACTCAGCATTATCAGTAGAAGAAGGATCAGGGAGTTTCCCAATCTTAGCATATATCTCTTCAGCCTTAACACCCTCATGAATCAAGAGAGTGGCATCGCCACCGTCGTCAACAATCAGATCTGGGCCACCACCGGGACCCCAATCAAGGGCACGCTCAGTGCACCACCAGTACTCCTGCAAGGTCTCACCTTTCCAGGCAAAGACAGCGGCAGAGTCACGAGCGATGGCGGCGGCAGCGTGGTCCTGGGTACTGAAAATGTTGCAAGAGCACCAACGGACTTCAGCACCAAGGGCGGTTAAAGTTTCGATTAAGACGGCGGTTTGAATGGTCATGTGAAGAGAGCTGGTGATTTTAGCTCCTTTGAATGGCTGTGAAGGGCCGAATTCGGTTCTGCATGCCATGAGACCAGGCATCTCAACCTCGGCCAAGTCAATCTCGAGGCGACCGAAATCGGCCTGAGACATGTCCTTGACCTTGTATTCACGGCCCGAAGTGGTTTTCTCAACCGACAAAGCCATCGTTAGAGATTGATGGAGTTGCTGATCTGAGATTTTCAGATACGGAGGGGGGAGAAATGCAAACACTCTCTCCCTTTCGGGTTTATAGGTCTAACAGAGAGTGGGGTTTGAGCGAAGAACCTGGAGGGATGTGAGGGTGTATAAATAGGTTAGATTCGTCAGATGGACGGCTGAGATTTAAGGTTGGAGTTGTATGTGATTTTCTTCGGGGGTTGGTGGATCTGGTAAATGTAGAAAATCGCAGCCGTAGGAACCGCAAGTTTAAGCTGGGCCCTTGTGGCTATATGAAAATTGACGATGATTAGACCAGTTCTTTGGGTAAGACTGATACGTGTCAAGTGCTTGATTGGTCACGATTTGGTGGTAGTGGGTGATGTCGTGTATGTGAGTTCATTTTTTGGCTATCCAAGTTAAAGCTTCCTTCTTATTTACCTACTCTCTATGGGCAGAAATTTTTTTCATGTATTCAAATAATTAATCATAATAAAATTTCTTATTAGTAATTAAACTTTATATTTCCAAATAAATTTTACAAAAGTTGTAAAATTTATTTCAAAGTGGCAAATAAATTGAGCCGGATGATTTTAAATTGAATAATAAATAAATTTAGGTGAAATTAGGATTTATAATCAAGAAAGGTAAAAATATAAGTTATATTTAAATTTAAGAAATAATTTACATAGAATGGATCAAAACAAAATTTTGAATGAGCAAAAACCCTTATTTAATATATATATATATATATATATATATATATATATATATATATATATATATAACAAAAAAAAATTCAAAAAATAAGGGGGGTAATTGCCTCCCTTCCCAACCATATGGCATTGCCACCGAATTTATTAATACGGATACAGATTAAAAATGAATTAAAATAATTTAAATTGACCTAAGGGTCATAAATAAATTGGATTAAATTCTTACCATTATAAACGAGTTGAAGAAATTCCATTTATTTTTACACTATTTGTTACGACACTTTGGACGCAAATCTGTCTCTCTTCAATTGTGTGTGATTACTCTTTCTATTATTTTGATTTATCAAAAAAAATAGATACACAATTAGTTGGTTTCATATGTTCTATATAGAGCCAACAGCAAAACTCGCAAGTATTAGTTTGGCATAAGCCATCAAATATTTGACTACAACAAAGGATGTAAACTGGAGGCGGCAGAAGGGGAAAAAAATGAATATTGGTGCAGTACGGAAAACAACCCCAAACTTTGCTTCTTGAATTTACAAAAAATCAAGGGCAGTAAAACTTGCGATCATCGTAAAAAAAATACCTTTTTTTTGTTTCATTTTAAAATATATTTTTTTATTTTAATTTATTATATAAGTGATAGATTTTTATGTATAATATTATTTATTAAATATTTTTATTTTTTATTACTCTTTACTTTTAACTAAAATTAAATGAAATTTTTAAAAATATAAAAAAATATTTTTATCAATAATTATATTTTTTTGTGAAGTTGAAATTTTTTAATTTTCATAAAAAATAAAAAATTACTTTTTAAAATGAAACGGAGAAAGTAGTTAGATAATTTGAAAATTCATTTAACTCATAACCAATTTTTACTGCTCCCACAATTATTTTTAATTCAATGCCAAACTTGGCTGTTATCGGTACCTAATTTTTATTAACGTGTCGTTTCAACACGTTTAGGCTAATTAGGGTTGGCTTATGGGTTAATCTAGTCCAAATTTTTATGAGTCATTTTTACTGATTTTATATCGGATTAAATTTTGGTCAATTTTTAAATGTCTTATATTAAATTTGTGGAATGTACCTAATTTTGTCATTTTGAAATGGCATAATACATGAGCGGTTTCTCCAGTTTGACACCAAAAATCATTTAAACACTTATAATTTAATTTTTATATGATAGACACTCATGCTCTTCTCTCTCATCTTCTTTTTCCTTCTTAAATTTCCAATTCTTATTTCAAAGATTCTTGTTAAATCAGTATTGCGATCTTTGTTATCACAGCATCTCATAACAACCAATTTACCAAAATCACATAATTCTACCTTTTGTTTTGCTCATCCCCAAACCACATAGATTATCTATTGGAATAACATGATAGAGATTGAGAAATAAGAAAACTTTGCGTTAAAGTAGCTAACAGAGAACACGAGAGAGAATTCTAATAATTGAAGAAGAAGAATTTAAGGTTTTTAAATATTTTAATTTTTTACCATTTTAGCATAATACTTTTAAGAGATTTATGCTATAATGGCCTCAATATCGGGTTAGTCATGAACAGTACTTTTCGATAGTAAATAATATTTTCGAACTGAAAAATATCTCTAGAAGAGAAAAATATTTTATTTGACTATCGAAAAGTATTGGTCACGAGTAGTCTGGAATTGATATTTAAAATGAATTTGAAGTCAAATAGACCTTTAAAAGTCAAAAATACGAAAAATGGAGCGATTAAGATTTTAGAATAACTGTTTGACCAAAATTTGATCAAGCCGTTAAAATAGCAAATGAAATATAAAAATTATCATAAATTATATATATATCTAAAATAATATATAGAATATTTTGGTTGAAAAAATAAATTTTTCGACAATACCAATAATTTTGAATCGAATCAATTTAATTGAATAGAATCAAAAATAGACTTCGATTGGGTTGAAATTATGTTACAGCTTATTTTTTAGGTGATAAGTATAATGAAATCAAATTTGAAGTATTTTATAATTAGGAAGTGAAAAATTTTAATTAGAACCGTTTATCGGATAATTAACGGGCTTAAACTAAAAATAGCTCAAGCCCATAAAAAAAACCCAACCCGAGCCCATTTATTGGTCATATTAAAGGCAAAAAAACCCAGATAAAACTACAAGTTTCAGCAGCCATCTTCTTCCCTTTCTTTGGCCGAACCCACTTCCACCATTTTTCTCTCTCATTTCTTCCATCTCTCTCTCTCAATTCACACCAAATCCAAGTATAAAATAGGATAATATGTCTCTCTAGACTACCCTAGCAACCTTTAACCTTTGATTAGAGGAAAAAAATCAAGAGAAATCAAGTGACAAATTTTAGGTGTCAATTTGAAGTAAGTGAATTTTTTTGTTTTAATTTTGTTGTAAGCTACCTACTACTAGTTTTAGGTGCTTAGAGTTCATATTTGCTGTTATTTTGAGCATTTGAGATCAAAATCATAGGGTTTAATTTGATATAACTTTCGGCCATTGAAGGATTTCAAGAGGAAGATCAAATTGCCAAAGCCAAAGGTAAAGAAAATGAAGTCTAGGCAAGAAAAAGCACAAAAAAAAAATATTAGTGACTAATAAATTCTTTTATTTTCCTATAATTTGTATGATTTTACTTTAGGTTTATTAGGAAAAAATTTATATAAATGTGTAAAATTGTAATTGATGTTAGAATAGTGTAATTAGACCCTAAATAAACCTATTAGAAAACCTAAATGAAATTAAAAATATATGTATGGTAGTGTTCATGTAGTGGCCGAATGGTTCTTCAAGGAAAATTAATGTGTTTTTTAGTTATTTTGATGAAATTAAGCCTTATAATGATAGTATAAATGAAATATGATGTCTATGAATTTTTATAAAATTTATGAAAATTAAATGAATATTTTTGAGATAAATTTTGGTTATGTTTTAAGGTAAAAATATGAAAGTAATGTGAATTAATTCATAATTTGATGAGAAAGTGGTGAATTATTATGAAATAATTCACAAAGTGTGTAAAAGAGACCGAAAAAACTGACTGAAAACTTACGGTAGTGAAAAAGTATTGAAAAGTGTGAAAATTTTGAATAATAATATGTAATTAAATGAATTTGTACCCTTAAAAATAGTAAGGCAGTAAAATCTAGCTTAACATATAATTGGCTGGCCATAAGGATATCTGTACCGCGGTGCAAGTCATGGGAATTTGTTTTACTATGGTAGGATCTTTTGATCTTTCACAGTATCTGTCTGCTCTGTGATCTGTTTTGTGAAAAATGGTCATTTGAAATTATTTTTCAGTCTGTATATAGTCCTGTGGGATCCATGTCCCTTATATCCGGTCTGAGAGTTTATACCGAATATGTACTAGGGGTATAATGATAATAATATGTTAAAAGTGTAAAAAGAAATTTAAAAGTGAAGTTAGATGTGAAAAAGGATCTAAATGAAAAAGAAATAAAAAATTTAGGGATAAAACGGTAATTTTTTCAAATAATAGGTTTAATAAGTAAAAGTGATAAGAAAATGATTAATAAGAGTAAAATGGTAATTTAGTCAACCAACAGTCTGAAAAGTTAACGGACTAAAATATAATTTTACATGAAAAAGTCAAAACAAAATTTAATTGGTAAATTGTAGGCCAAATTAATAAATTAAAAGGTGAAAATAAGAAAAAAATGGTATTTTGGTAAATAATGTATATAAAGGGTCTTTTTGTAATAAATTAAAAGATTAAGAATTAAATTGAAAAGTTACGCAAAGTTTGGTATTTAATTGAAAATTTTGTTCAAAAATATTGCATGATGCTTTGGTTTAGGAAAAATTGATAAATTTAGCATATTATGAATAATTATGCATGTATGGGAAATACTATGATTGTTAGTCATTATTTGGCATGTTTAATGCTCCGTACGTAAGATTTATTGCGTGCAGCTACTGAAATTTTTGGAGCAAAAGTACACGGGATATGAAGGATGCTGAAAGAATTTGAATGATAATCTTTGTTAGCATGTATATTATTTATGGTTGTGCTTAAGAACTGATTTGTAAAAAAAATAATTTTGTATATGAGTAAGGATATAGTGGACTATATATGTTTGTATAAAAAGCAAGTTTATGTTGTTTTGGAGAATGTATGGATGAATTATTTATTTTATTGTGCCTCTGAGAGGCTGTGGATATTGTTTATTTTTCAAGGGGTTAGTTAAAAATATAGTTATTATATTGTCGAATTTTCGAAAAATAAATAGTAAAATTAGATAGTTATAGATCAATATCAAATAAAAATTATTAATTGAAATGTTGAGTTGGTATCCTTAAGGAAAAAAATGGCAATTGTGATAAAGATTATTAAAAAAAAAGTTTCGATCAATTGTATAAATCGGTAAGACTGTTATAGTAAAAGTGTTATATATGCCCTGGTAATTATTTGCTTTTTACGCGCTGGTAATTATTTGCTTTTTACGCATTCTGCCACCCTAGCAAATGTGTTTATTTTTTATATGACAATTAAATTTAAGTGTCTATTTCATCAAAATTGAAGTTTAAATATTTAACTGATTTTTGTTGTCAAGTTGGAGGGACCGCTCATGTATTATTTCTTTTGAAATTTATTCTAATAAGAAGGGAAAAAATATATTTAATAAAGTAATAAGCTATGAATTTTTGCAAAATATTGTGTTAGGACTAGATATATTTTCAATTCATAGTTTATTAAAAATATTAAATATTCATATTTAATTTAAAAAGAAAATAAAATAAAATGTAAAATAAATAATACCATTTTAAATTGAATTTTTTATTTATAATAATTAATGGAAATTAACAAATTGGTTATTAAAAATTACTAATAAACTATCTATTCAGGTCATATTCATAATAATTAATGGAAATTAACAAATTGGTTATTAAAAATTACTAATAAACTATCTATTCAGGTCATATTCATCTCTGGCATTTTTCATGCCTTTTATTTTATAATTAATAGTTTTCTAAATTATTCATATATAAACTTTTCGATTTTTTTTTTTATTTTCACCTGTTGATATTTGAGACTCTCTTGTGATTATATTTTTGCTCTATTTTGAGCAAGTAAGAAAATACTCTCTTCATCTTATTTTAAAAGATAATTTTATATTTTTTATGAAATTAAAAAAATAATTAAAATAATTTAATTTTTTTTAAAAATTATAATTATTGACAAAAAATGCTCTTTTATATTTTTAAAAAATTCATTTAATTATAATAAAAAGTAGATAAAGATAAAAAATTGAATAAAACGTATAATAAATATAAATATATATATAAATTTATTTTTTAAATTTAAAAAGATAAAATAAAATAAATAATATTTTAAAACGAGATGTGAAGAATAATAAATAATTTGAATAAACTCAAAACAAACGAAAAATAATATAAAAACAAGCCCGACGATGTTGATTAATTATAAAGAATTAAAGATGCAAGCAAGAGTTGGTGGGCGCGTGATGTCAACATCAACGCTCATTGCTTAACTTAGATCCGAACATAGTACGGTAGACCTGCTCCTGAGGCCAACAAAGAGGCTGTCGGTGATCTGGCAATAAATAAAAATAAAATATAATAATAATAAAATCAAAATATCTGAGCACAAATTTACATAATTCAATCATGGGCGTCGCTATAACGTGATTGTGCAGGGTGGTCCCACATTGTCGTGTAACTTTTAAAAGAAAAGAAAACGGTCCCACCTAGAGCCAGCAGCACAGGAATATTACCATGTGCATTGAGATTTGCGGAGTGCACGATCACCGTCTGAAAAATAAAAATAAGAATTTATAAAATAACGCTTTTTCTAAATTAATTAGAAAATGGCTTTGTAAAACACATTTAATTGAAAAAAAAAGTTTTTATTTGGTATATTCTTGTCCATTTGAAATTATTTATTTGACACGATTAATATTATTCTTTTCTTTTTTAATTTTAATATGTTGTGCGTGATGAGACATGGTTTCAATAAGACATATTTAGCTGCATCTAGCAGAAAAAAGGAAAATGATGACATGAATCTTTCTCATTTCTACTATTTAACCTAATACTTATATCAACATATATGGTGAAGAAAAATACTAAAAAAAAACCCAAATTTATCCTTATTTATTTATTTTTGGCTTAATAGGCAATTTTGCTCAAATTTGTCAAAAAAGCAATATTATCTCTAAAATTTACTTTTGTGTACTATTACCCTCGAAATTTGAAAAAAAGAGCAATGTTGCTCCTGAGCTAACGGTACCATTTCTCTGATAAAAAAATTATTTATTGACCGTCTACGTGAATATACGTAGGATGACACATCAGTAAAATTTGACACGTTATATGGCCACATCAGCCAACATATGCCTTGCACGTGACCTATTTCTCGCTCTTTCGATCAAAACCAACTTATTCTTGTTCTTTTTCTCTTTTTTCCCTCCACAATCTCTTCAAAAGCTAAGCAACAAATTATACAACTTCAACCACTTTAACATGCAATGATGCAACTTCAAAATGAATTTAAATTAACCCTCTTATTGACTAATCTTAATTAAATGAAGTAAATCTCAATCAAATAAACTCATTGAAGGAATATAAGATTACTAACTTTTCTTCTAAGCATTACAAATTCAATTTACCAAAACCCAAATTGACTATGAAATTCATTGCTTAACTCATTTAATCTCAAACTATTTTACCCAAATCCGTAAACCAAATAATTACTCTAATTTAATGATTATATTCCTAATTAATCCAACCTAAAAGATGATTAAATCACAAAAAGCAAGCATTTTTTTCATTCCAAAGAAGAAGAGATGATCTAATAAAAGGGCATTTTTATTTACATAGGTGGATTTATAAGCAGTAGTTGAATAGAACATGATAATCTGACAAACAAGAACATTAAGAAAAATATTGTAACTCTAAAGATTAAGATCAGTTTATCTCCATCATCAACCACTAATGATGATGAATCACAATCGCTATGACACTCCTCCACCATTGCCGATGCTGCTCTGGATACTAGATGCGGGTCTCTAATGATTCAAATGATTCTCATCAAATCTATTACCCGAATACAATTCGTGATCCATTGGATCGGCAGGGTTTTGGCAAGGAAAAAGGGGGAAATTAGTTTTAGCCTTAGGTCTATGGAGGGAATGAGCAATGGCATAATAGGTACGGGCGGCATCCTCCATGGAATTGAAAGTGCCAAGCCAAACCCTAGTGTATTTCCATGGGTATTTGATCTCGGCGGTGAAGCGGCCCTACGGTCTTTTTTGAACTCCTTTGTACCTGGTTTCTTTTTTCGTTTATGATATTTTGATTAAATCCATTTGATTCCACCACTTTCACGGCAGCTCCTGTTTCTCTTCTCATCTTCCTTTCCTTCCTCAAAACCAAAATAAAAAATAGATTTTGATGAATCAGAAGAGAAAAAAATTGAGAATCAGCTTATTTGGGGTTTGCCACGTGTTGGTTGATGTGGCATGCTTATGCCACGTGTCGGCTGATGTGATCATATAACGTGTCAATTTCTGTCGATGTATCATCCTACGTGTATCCACATAAACAGTTAACAAACGGTTTTCGATCAAAGAGACGGCAACATTAGTTCGGGGCAACATTGTTATTCTTTTCAAACTTCGGGAGCAACATTGCACGAAAGTAAACTTTAAAGGCAACATTGCTCTTTTTGGCAAACTTCAAGAACAAATTTGCCTATTAAGCCTTTAGTTTTTTTAAGTGGGATTTAAGCATAGAGTCAGCTAAGTATCCCATATTCCCTTATGATTTCTAATATATATATTAAAAATTAGCCAAATGGATAAGAAAAAAATCAGTAGCTAAAATGATTTTGTGGATTACATACTTCTATCCCAAAAAAAAAATGTTGGTTTATTATATAGATAACAAACACATAGGATTAGATCATGACGGATCGAGTCATAAATTAATCAATATATTATGGATTATAGACGGCTTAGATTGAACTATGACCCAAATGTATCATTATTAAATGTGTCAAATTTTCTAACACTATTTGTTGTCTTTTTAAATTTTGTTATCAAAAATAAAAAATTATACATATATAAATACTACAAAAATTTATTTTTATATTCATTATATAAACACAGTTGAAAAAATATAAAAATATAAATAAATCAAATTGGATCATGATCTAAACGAATCACATAAAATGAATCGACTCAAAATTTGAAAGGTCTAATTTATTATATTTCCCCACAATTATTCTCTTGCCTTATTACCCATTTGTTTACATATAGATACAGATATATAGATATTTTAAATCGAATATAGATATTAAGTATTTTGCATCTTTTTGGATTTTTTTTCAGTAGCAATAAATAATTTATTATTTATAATAAACTAAATAACCTAATTTTAGTCAAAGGTTAAGAAATTTAATATGAAAAGTAAAAAGTTCATTATTGTATTGTCTTATGGTTTGCTAAAGCCTAAAGCATCGATCTAGCTAATGAGAAATGTATATATACTCAAACTTATATATATATATATATATATATATATATAAGATGAGACAAAAGAGCAAACTTGAGCTTTACAAAATTAGTCCAACAATCATTTATAATAATAATAGTATTTAGTGCTGGAAAACACATCAATTCCATGTGTTTATACCCAATTATACCATCGCATGTATATTCAATAATACAATAATCACCCATTATGTATATTAATAAAGGCTTAATATATTTGAAGTCCCTTAAATTTGTTTAAAAAATTCAATTAACCCTCTAAATTTTATGAGTAATTTTTTTTTTGCTTCCTTGTAAAATTTAAATACATTGGCAAATTTATGGCCGATGTGACATGTCACGAAAAATTGACGTGCTTAAAGCAAATCAACGCTAAATATTCAATTAAAATTATTCCAATACTTCACTTAGTATCTATGCTTTTGCGACCAACCACTTGATTACTTGAACTTATAAAATTGAAATATCTTAACCTATTTTTTTACTATTTAAAACAAATATAAATACATGTAGTACACATGCAATGACATGAAAAAAACAAATGAAATAACATAATCTGAAAAATTCATTAATAATTTTTTATTTGTATTATTATACAGATTAAAAATGAATAATTATTCATTAACGTTTTAACTTTTATTTAAACAAAAATCATATATAATAATTGATTTTAATAAAATCTCAAATTTTAAACATACAAAATTTGAGTAGCAGTTATTAAATTTGATATTGTTTCCACATATTCGTGTGTGACTTCCATGCATTTCAGATAGTGAAAAAAGTAAGTCAATGTATTATGATTTTTATTTTATTATTCTTTAAACTTCAAGGAATAGATTAGAATTTAGTAGGGATTTAAGATCTTATTTATCTTTATTATAATGCATGTTCAATGAGTAAATTCTAAGAAAAAAAATGGTTTTGTATATTTAAAAGAAAATTAAGGAGCAAATACATAATAGGTAGGCATTCGTATAATACAAAAAAAAAAAGGTAGGTATATATACATTATACATTTCTAAACTAAAATACAAATATAGCAGCACATAGTTTTCCTTTATCATTTTCTATATTACACTTCTTAGTATGGAGTTTAAAGATATAATAATTTTTAATTTAAGAGATTTAAAAGGTAAATTACCATTAAATTGACGTACAATCTATTAAAATTATTTTCAACTTTATTAGCATTATACCGAAAAAAATAACCGAAGTGATCAGTTATAAAAATTTTATCCATATATCTTTAAGAAAATATTTTACGAATCAAACCAATTTTAATATGGTGAGAGATTTCACTTTAGAGCTTTCATCCCTTATTTCTCTATAAAAAAAAATTATTCAAATATTTTTTAAAATTAAAAAGTTCTAGGAATATAAATTAAAATTTAGAGATTTAGGAATATATGAGATGAAATTGAGTGGCAAACTGGCAATATGTGTAAACTACCGGAAAGTTGCTAATCTGTCATCGGTATTCGGCCTGTGCAAGTAGGCTGACGTGGATGTAAAAAGAGGTGGCCATATCATCGTCAGCTGGGGGTTGGTGCAGATTAAATTACAAAATTGCCCCTTCAACAACCCATAGTCCACCAACTAAAATGCCTTTTCTTCCAAAATAAATAAATGTCAAATAGAGATTGTGTTTATAATTTATTGACTCAATTTTCTACGCCAATGCATAATAATAATACTCGCCATTCACCAACTTTTCATTAATTAACCACACACCATATACCTTTAAAAAAGATTATGGAGATATATTATAATTAATTTTATTGGTTATTTTGAATTTCTTAAATATAAATCCGTTAACAATTGAATCAAATAAAATATTAAATACCTATTACATTTAATAATAGAGTAAAATAAAGCAGCTGCTTGCATTGAAATGTAATTATATTTATAATTTAATTTAATTTAGTAGGAATTCATTTCTAATTTCTAATTTTTATACTTGAAATGTAATAAAAAATGATTTTTTTTATAAATTTAATTCTATGAATTTTATTATAATCTTACTAAATTCCACCAAAACAGGTAAAATTTGCAAATAAATTTCACATTTTGTGTTTTTACATTTTTTTCTCCTTTTTTTCAATTTTTTGACGGGATCAATATTTCCTTTTTTATATTTTGTAAATTAATTTTTTTTGTGTAATATTAAAACACCCTTGTTTAATGATATTTTTTTCAAATAGTTTAATGAATTAACTTATATTAATTGAATTATTATATGATTAATTATATATCCATTAAATTTTCATTAAATCATTAGACTTTTATGATATGGTGAAAAAAGATAGAATTATACATTAAAATAGTTAATTAGTGCTTTATTTGATACAATTTTAATAGATATAATATTATATTTGTTGTCTGCATTGAATTACTATTGAAAATATTTTAATAAATAAAATAGAAGTTATTTTTTTATTCATTTATTTTAAATATAAAAATAAAAAATTTATTTTTAATTTTATATTTTGATGATTTTATTTCAAATATAGTAATTCATTTACAAATGAATATCATATGAAATTTATTTGTAAATGAATTTTATAATTTGAATTCTTTTGTTTCAAGTATAGTGTTAATATTTTTTTTTTATAAAAAGGAAATAAATGTTTTTCTTTAATAAAGAATAAATGTCTGTACTTGTTGATTCCAAAACTCCCGGGGACTTAGATTTAAGATAAAGTTTTGGAATTTTATTTTTTTTAATAATTTTGTTTTTTCAAGGTTTAACTTTGCAAAAAAAAAAAAACATATGCTTTGGAATAATTATATACATAATAACATTTTTGGAATTAAAATGTTTTTCAAGGTTTTCTTAAAAAAAAAAGATTTTTGCGAATCTATATCTCTAATCTATATACATAATAAAGCTGCGATTTTCGAACATAGTCTAGAGACTCATTTCTTAAACAATTAATTATTTTCTTTCTAGTTATTTTAATATTTTGACATTGATTTAAAGTTTTCATTAATTAGAGATAATTAATCATAATTTTAAAGATTTTTTTAATTGTGAAATAATAATTAATAAAATTATACTGATTTAATATTTTTTTATAATACATTTTTGGATTGGAAAAAATGAAATTTGAATAATAATTAAATAAAATTATGAGCAATTCTAAATTATAGTGGTTTAACGATAATAAACTTCAAAGCAAATTTAACCATTGAATTCTATAAATACGCGCTTGAAGCATACGTGTTATTAAAAAACTGTAAAAAATAAAATCTATTATTATTATTATTATTATTATTATTATTATTATTATTATTATTATTATTATTATTATGTGCTTCTAGGGTACTAGACCACGTCCAAATGTTGAACGAAATGAACATTAAAAGTTCCAATTGGTTTTTATTTTCTTAGGAAAAATTAACGTTGAGATTGGATTGAAGTTTGGAATTAATTTCTGAAATTGTATTAACAAAAATGAACTAATTACAATTCTACAGAAAAATCTTAGAAAAGAAACAAACAGGCAACCAGTTTACCAAATACTAGGGATGATCATTCCCCATCCCCATGGAAAATCGCCCTGAATGAGGTGAAAAATCTCCAAAAAAATTTTCCGTGAAAATGGAGACGAAAACAGAAAAAAAGTATTTTCCGATTTAGAATTCGTGATGAGGACGGAAATTGTGATTCCCAACCTGAAATTTTTCCGTCCATAAAATTTAATTACTAAATTTAATTATATTTATATAATTTAGTTTTAAATTATATTTAATTTTAATTTTATTAATTGTTAAAATTTATATTAATTTGATTTGTAATTGAATTTATATTTTTTAATTATTAAATATTATATTTCAATTACAATTAATTATTAAATATTATATTTTAGTTATAATTAAATTTTAAAAAATAAAAATAATTTTTATGCGGGGACGAGGATCTCCATGGGAATGGGAACAGAGAAAATCTTTTCTCCGAAATACTATTAGTTTCCATTCTGTCCCGTCCCGTGATCATTCCACCAAATCCCAGCTACCACCAAAATCTTTAAATAATAAAAGAAATTAAAACAAAAATAGAAAAAGAAAAACAAAGCCCATAAACGTAATTTCATCACCTAAACCATTTCCCTTATAAACATCTGAGCAATGCTTCTCCTTCTCACGCTCTAAAGTCTAATCTAACCTCTCTTTCATCTCTCTCTGTTTCTCGATCTATTGATAATGGATCCAGTTAACGTTTGGGGCAATTCATCCCTTGAAACGGTGGACCCAGAAATCCATGACTTGATCGAGAAAGAGAAGCGCCGCCAATGCACCGGAATCGAGCTCATCGCCTCCGAGAACTTTACCTCCTTCGCCGTCATTGAAGCTCTCGGCAGCGCTCTCACCAATAAATACTCCGAGGGCATGCCCGGGAACCGCTACTACGGGGGCAATGAGTATATCGACGAGATCGAAAATCTCTGCCGTTCACGTGCTATCCAGGCTTTCCATTTGGACCCCACCAAGTGGGGTGTTAATGTCCAGCCTTACTCTGGTTCTCCTGCGAATTTCGCTGCCTATACAGCGGTTCTCCAACCCCACGATCGAATTATGGGTTTGGACCTTCCTTCTGGTGGCCATTTGACTCATGGGTATTACACCTCTGGTGGGAAGAAGATCTCTGCTACCTCCATTTACTTCGAGAGCTTGCCTTACAAGGTTAATTCACAAACTGGGTACCTTGATTATGATAAGTTGGAGGAGAAAGCTTTGGACTTTAGGCCCAGATTGATTATCTGTGGTGGTAGTGCTTACCCACGTGACTGGGATTATGCTAGGTTCCGCTCTGTTGCTGACAAATGCGGTGCTCTTTTGCTTTGTGATATGGCTCATATCAGTGGCCTCGTTTCTGCTCAGGTATATAAATGCTTTTCTGTGTGATAGTTGTTAATGTTGGATCTCTGCTTTTTACTTGCATCTGATTGATTCGTTTTATTGGATCCGACTTGGGATCTGATTTTTTGGCTGTTTGGAGAAGGTTGAATTTTGAAATATTGGATCTTGGTTTTGTGTAGTTTGTGCATCATTTTTAAATTATAGATCTGGGCTCTAAACTTGTAATAGACTGTGTAGGAGTGATTTTACTTTATTATATTTTGCTAAATGAAGTAAAGATCTGGCTTTTGAATCATTTGGTTTTCCCTTTGTCATTTCTTCGTTTTCACAGCAAAATAGTGATTTTAAAATACCGAACTTTCCATCTTTGTTTTTCTTTTTCTTGTTTGTTGTGTATTAGGGGTATCTTTATATAGATTGAATAGAATGTTGAGCATTTGAATTAGGAAGGAGAATATACCATTCCGTTTTAGTTGCATTAGGTTTTGCATATTTTCAAATCTGGAATTTTTATTGCATCGATGGAGCTAGGAGACAATTGAAATGAATTGAGCTGAATGAATTATATTTTTGATGGGACTGTGGAGTCTTTCTTATCCATTTTTCTTCAATGTTAATTTGATGTTGGCTTATTTTCTGTTTGCAAAAACTAAGATAGTTCATGCTCTGTATATGCAATTTTTAGATCCAATGACGAGAAAGAACTAAATTACCAAGTTAGTTGATGTTAGATTAACTTAAGCCTATAGTTCGACTTCTTGTCTAATGTGCCAATAAAATATTCTTTGCCATTGGCGGAGATCATTACGAGTGTGAATCTGGCGCCTTTAAAATTTTTTTAAAATTTTGTTCTAAAATTAATGATGCCGTTTTCTTTTATCTTTAGGAAGCAAACAACCCGTTTGAGTACTGTGACATTGTCACGACCACCACACACAAAAGTTTGAGGGGTCCTAGGGCTGGCATGATATTCTACAGGAAGGGGCCTAAACCACCCAAGAAAGGCCAGCCAGAGGATGCTGTCTATGACTTTGAGGACAAGATCAATTTTGCAGTTTTCCCCTCTCTTCAGGGTGGTCCACACAATCACCAGATCGGTGCTTTGGCTGTAGCTTTGAAACAAGCCATGACCCCTGGGTTCAAGGCTTATGCCAAACAAGTGAAGGCCAATGCAGTTGCCCTTGGAAACTACTTGACGAGCAAGGATTACAAGATGGTCACTGGAGGAACTGAGAACCATCTGGTCCTTTGGGATCTTCGTCCTCTTGGATTGACTGGTAAATGATTTGAGTTATTTGGCTTTAGGAATGTCCCTGGTATGCACATGCATGATTTTCTCATTTGTCTTCTTCTTACAGGCAACAAGGTTGAAAAGCTCTGTGACCTGTGCAACATCACTGTAAACAAGAATGCTGTGTTCGGTGACAGCAGTGCTTTGGCTCCGGGGGGAGTAAGAATTGGTATGATTTTCAATTTGTACCGGAAATGGATATTGTGTCTTGGACTTGAGAAAGTAATAATGTCCACTATCTTGAAGAATATTTGGGATCAATCATGGGATTCTTGAATTATTTTCAGTTCCCCTCAATTAGGATGCAAGGACTGAATTATTGGATGTTCAATTTGCAGGTACCCCTGCCATGACCTCAAGAGGTTTGGTTGAAAAGGATTTCGAGCAGATAGGCGAGTTCCTCCACAGGGCTGTTCAACTCACCTTGAGCATCCAGAAGGAATACGGAAAGCTCTTGAAGGACTTCAACAAGGGTTTGGTGAACAACAAGGATATTGAGGCTCTGAAGGCTGATGTTGAGAAGTTTGCATCCTCCTTCGACATGCCCGGTTTCCTAATGTCCGAAATGAAGTACAAGAATTAGGCCCAAATGCTTTCCATCTTTTAGCTCCTTAATCATTGAAAATTTACTTCAACACGGCCAGAAAGAGAAGAAAGGCCTCTATCTGTATTAGTTGTTTTGGTCTTGTAGGTTAGCTTACAAATTTTCTTTTGATCTTGAAGTTTTTGTTGATCATTTTGTTTGGTTGTTGGGGTAGGATTTTGCATCCTCTCAATGACCTGACGATGTATTACTTTGTTTCATATATTGTTCATCATGTCCTCATTCCCGGACAAATAAAAATATTATTTGAGTTAGCCAATACTGAAAAACGAGACCCATCTTTTTCTCAATACAAGGAAATCCATTTATTATTATTATTATTATTGAGAGGATGGAAATTTGAATTATCAGGCACTTGTTAAAATTTTATTGTGTAGAGAGTTAAATAATAAATTAGGTAGTCAATTTGGTACTGTTAGCATATTTCTCAATTTTCAACAATAAAATGTTATTTAAAATACGCTAATTTAAATGAGAAATAAAAGAACAATTTTATTATTAATTTTCAGTTATATTAATAACGAAATAAAAATTAAAAAATATGATGGTTGTTCAAGTTAATTTGTTTCAGATAATTATTATCAAAATTCATTAATTATAACTATAAAAAAATTGGAAAACATATTTTTTCTTAGGAGATAGCGTTTGCTAAATCGAATCAGATAAAAGTTTTAAGTAGAAGTGGCAAATGGATGCATTGAGCGGGTTTGAATTGAATTATAAATGGACGAATTATAAATGAATAAAAAATATGAGTCATAAATATATTAATACCTGATTTCATAGATTTAGATCGATTCATGAGTTTAATGCATGTTGGATCAGATGGATCACATATTTGACCCAAATAGATAGTGTTGTGTCTCAAATGTGTCACATGTTTGACCCAGATGGATAGTGTTGTGACAAATATTACATTATAATAGAGATGGCAAAATTTTGCAATCCAATTCACTTATAAAAATGTGATCTAAATTTTATTTAATATGTAAATGAATAGGTATATTTAAGAGTCACACATAAAAAAAAAGAAATGGGCGAAATCTACTAGGAATTTTGACTAACGGATCATATTTTGAAAGAAATTTATTGGGTACATATCTAATGGGTTGAAAAATAAAATGTAGCAGTTTTAGGTTGGTCCATTAGGTATTGGGTTGTATTGAATTAGGTTAAAGAATAAAATTGTTCAGTTTTTGGTTGGTCAAGTGGATTTTCGTTTGGATTGGGTTGAATTTAAATTATTTTTTGAATAAATTTAGATGAAATTTTGCATCTAGGTAAATTTTGTCACATTTCGATTCTTCTTGTTTGAATTTTGTCTGTCCAGTTCTTTAAAAAAACCATATATAACCATACCGAACACTAGCCATTGTAAAAACATTGGTCTGCCAACATATTCCATGGGAAAAAGTTTAAGCTATCAACTGGACCATACAACAAACCCACGAAGTGCACACACAAAAACTTTAAAAATTGCTCTGCCAACCAAAATAAGAAGATTATGAAGAATTATGCCAATTAGCAAATCTTATATATATATATATATATATATATATATATATATATATATATATATATATATATATATATATATATATATATTAAAAGAAGAGGAAGAATATAACTCAAATAATCAAATAACAAAGTAATGTAACCCTCTTATGTACTAACAAAAAATTATACTAAAAAATAAAAAAAAAAAATTTACTTACATCACACCCAGAGTCTGAAAATTAAAACGTGAGAAGATACACAAACGGGATCAAAAAAAAAACTCACCTTTGAGGAAGAAATTTGATTGAATTGAAAAACCCAGAAAGCAGAACTCTGAAGAACAAAATTAGAGTAGCAGCCACTCAGAAATATAGCAGCCAATGCTGGAAAGAAAAGTCTTTTTTGAGAACAAGAAAGAAGCAGACCTGGAGGCCTAAAGCAAATTAATTGAATGTAAGAAGAATTCAAAAACACCCATGAAAATAAAAATAAATTATACCTCATAAAAAGAATATATATAAAAGAAGAAAAAGAAACTTTAACCGGTTGATTATCTCTTGAAGAACTGGATAACGAAGAAGAATCAACAGAGGAAGAAGAAGATTCTGACGGAGAAGAGGAAGAAAACTTGGTTTCATTCGTTCTATTCAGAAGAACCACTTTTACAAAATCAACACAGGAAAAAAAAAGAAAATTCGGTTTCATTCGTCTGATTCTTCAGAGTTTTCTTCCTCCGCTGATTCTTCTTCTTCATCCGATTCTTCAGAATGGCACCATCCCCTCAGCATATGTTGTTTGAAAGATCGACGAACTGCAGAAGATTCCCTCCCTGCCTTCGTTGCCTAGTTATGTAACTCCATGTTCTTGATAGGATCCAACGTCTTCCATAGTTAAAAAAGGGATAAGGTATAAAAATGCTCCTGCTGTATTTCCAGAGTAGCTGAAATGCCCCTTACTTTTTTTTGGAACGAAAATGTTCCTAAACCTTAAAAATTGGTACAAAATTTTATTTGGAACAAAATTTATTTGTTCTATTTTCAACTCAATAACATGGTTGATGCTATTTGTTTGTGTTTGCTGGTATGTGTTTCTATTTTCTGCATTTTTGTTTGCTGATGGATGAATGGTTAAGTTCTTGCTGGTGTTTGTTTCTAAAATGAACATGGTGGATGCTGGTGTTTGTTTGCTGCTTGCTGCATATTTATGTTTGATGTTTTGCTGGTGTTTATTATACATTTGACTGTTTGTCAATGTGTTGCTGGTGTGAAATAAAATGTGGTTTTAGAGATTTAGCATGGAAAATTCGGTCAATAAATATAGCGGCGGTAAATTCCGTCGGTAGTTAGAACAGCAAAATATTAATTTCTCGTTTAAAAAATACAAACACAATTATGACTATTTGAGAGTAGCGAATGGAAATTTGAATTATCAGGCACATGTTAAAATTTTAATGCGCAGAGGCTTAAATAATAAATTATGTAGTCAATTTATTTCTCAATTTTCAACAACAAAATGTTATTTAAAATACATTAATTTAAATGAGAAACTTTAATTTAATTTGTATTAAATTAGCTTTAAAAGGGAAATTCTTTTGTTAATTTTTAGCTATATTAATAACTAAATAAAAATTCAAAAATATGATTTTTTTGAAGTTACTCCCTCCGTTTCAAAATAGATGACGTTTAAGGAAAAAAATTCTGTTTCATAATACATGACGTTTTGATATAATCAAGGCACATTAATTAATTTTTACCAAATATATCCTTAATTGATTGTGAAAAAAGACAAAATTTTATTATTAAATGTAATTAATATAGTAAGGGTAACAAAGTCTTTTAATAGTGAATTAATTACATTTTTTAATTATTGTGCATTCTTCTAAAAAGTCATCTATTTTGAAACAGATGGAGTAATTTGTTTTAGATAATTATTATCAAAAGTCATTAATTATAACAATAAAAATTTATTTCATTTGAAATAATATTAATAACAATAAAAAAATTGAAGGACATATTTTTTATTAAAAAAATAAATTTCTGTTAGTTTAACATAAAAAATTAATGGAATTTCTTAATTGAAATAGCACCAAAATATTAGTGTCTAATTTGTAAATTAAGTTGAAATATAGATAAAAAGTTGTGATTTTTTTTTTTAATTAACCATTTTGAATATAATGAAAAATATTTCATGTTTTGTTACTGCTTTCTATCCTTTTCAATTATTACTCGAGTAATTTACAGCATTACTATTTTTAGATTTGTTTATGTTGATTTAAATTTATTGAAATTAGTCCAGTACTTTAAAATACGTACTTATATTTGTACTATTGTTGAAATTTTTTAAAGGGAATTTGTAATCACAAATCAGAATTGACTGACGTACCAAAAAACATATTCATTTTATAAAAATTAAGATTCTTTTCATGGCAACGCTCCTCAAAGATTGCCTAAGCATAAGCAAGAACTTCAAATTCTCAATTGCAAAATCGGATTCTAAAACAATCGGGGAGAATGATGATACGGTTGTTACGTGCTGAATGATGACGGTGGAGATTGATTGATAGGGGCTTTCCTGTGGAGGACGAGGTCCAACTCAACATCGGATTGGAGGAAAGCGCGCCTAATCTCATTGACCACCTTTTCGTCAACAATTGTGGGAATGTTAATGATAAAACACAAAATTTTACCGTAGAAGGAGAGATCGCCGGTCATGGCGAAGAAGACTTTAATGACCTGCAAAAAGAAAACTAGCTCGGTCTTGCCGGACTTTGGAACTCCGATGCCTAAGTTAGCTATCAAAGTGTGGAAATAAAACTTAATGGAGAGAGAGTATTAAAAGTTAGAGAGAGAGAGCCCTTCTTTGTTATGGGTATACTTGTCAAATTTATAGCTTTAAGTGTTGGATTTTTTGAGTTTCTGATCTAAGACCTCTTCGTAGACCTTTAATGGACCGGCCTTATAGTTAATTTTATTTTTGGTATTATCAGTTCATCTGACGGATTGCTCGGGTTATGCAGTGGCAACACCATTTTCGGTTTTTTCTTAGGGTTTAGTTAGAATACATGGAGGAAGAATGGGAAAGCAGCTGTCTATATATGCATTTCCAAATTCCAGTGAATCTCAGTTCCACCATGACTCGTTGAATGAAATAATCTGATAATTTAAATTTATGAATATTGCCTTTTATTAAATGAAAGGAATAAATTCGTTGGAGCCAAATTTGGTAAGGAGCAGCCTGCATGGAAGGTGATCATATTTAGCATAAATTGCTTTTGGTATTATCATGGCCTCATTTTCATCCTTAGGATTATAATTTTTGCACTACCGAGTTTTACTTTTACACTTTTGCTGTGTTCTTCGACAAAGGACAATCTACAACTGCAGTTAATTTCACCAATTCTTTTGACAGCCAGCATTGTTAACAATTAGTCTCTTATTTACTTCATTTCATTTACTGTCACATCCAGTAAAACTGAAAAATATCTATTTAGTCAAATCTAATCTATACTTGAGATTTGAGTTGCACACAACTACGTATTTAGTTATGCAGCTTAATAGAGTTTACATTTTTTTTTATTAAAGATAAATATAAGCTGCTAACATAATCATTCATTAGTTTTCTAAAAATTAATAAATTGTGAACTAGATAATTTATCTAGTTACTAGTAGTTGATTTGAAAGAAACCACTCGGGAGATTAAACAGGAAATTTAAACTTGACTTGTTTATCAAATGAGCCTAGAACTAGGAATGATCACGGGACGGGACGAGACGGAGCCAAGGAATGCTCCCCCACTCCCTCCCCCGCCAGTGGTGGGGATTCCCCGCCCTGCCCCCGCCACCAATGTCGGGGGAAGAATTCCCCCCGTTCCCGCCCCGCGGGAATCCCCGTCCCCCGTTTTTTTTTAAATATAATATTTTATTAATAATTAAAATTAAAATATAATATTTAATAAATAAAAAATTTAAAATCAATAATAATTTAAAATTAAGTATAATTTAAAACTTAATAATTATAAAATTAAATTAAATTATATTTTAATTTTAATTATATATATATATATATATATATATATATATATATATATATATATATATATATATATATATATATATATATATATATATATATAATTTTTTTTTTTTTTGCGGGACGGATACCCCATTCCCCGTCCCCGCCCCCGATTCTAGGACGGGGAATTTTTTCCCCCCGCCCCCGTAATTTCGGGGATTCCCCGCCCCGTGATCATCCCTACCTAGAACGAATGGCTCAGATTTTCAACAGACAACGAAGATTAGGTAATTTTGGTTTGACACTCATCTAAGAAATGGACAAGGGATTGATCAAGATCAACACCAGCTTTCATTTATAATAACAGAATATAGTGTTTCATGCAAAAAGGGAAACAGAATATGATCAAATCATTATTTTACAGTTTGCAAACTAACTTGTGTGCACCGTTTCCGTTTCCGTTTCCAACAGAAAATAAGACGTATTTTTCTATATAAACAAATGATGCTTCTTTCTAACTCATTTTGGATGATCAATCAAAAATCTCTTGCGCTTCAATTATGCTATGCTGACTGTAAAACACAGCAAGAAAAAAGTTGGTTACCATGTAAAAACCAGCAAGGACAAGCTCAGGCAGTACAAGTTTAGAACAAATACAATCACAACACAACTTGATTATGAAAAAAAAAAAAAAGGAAGATGAAAGTAAGAAAAACCTACTGATCATCCTTCGCGACCCGATAATATCTTTCTGCATGCTGCCGCTGACCAATCAACTGAGCAAAACGCTCATCATGGGTAATTACAATAAGTTGAAAATTCTCCTGGCCCTTCCTATCCTCCATAATTCTGGAAAAAGGGAAGACAAATCTTAGTCCGTGTTTATTAGATGCCCAGTGGGGTCCAATTAACAAGTTTCATTAACCAGTGAAATCGATTTTGTAGCATGATTATACCTAACGAGAGCTGCAGCAAGACTCTCAGCATTTGGACCATCCAAGTTTGTAGTGGGTTCATCTAAAGCTAGGATTCCACAGTTGAGGCAAAATGTCTCAGCTAGTGCCAATCTAATGATAAGTGAAGCAAGAACCTGAAACCAAAGCATCAGTTCTCCCTACCTCTCACTCCCATTTTTTTCTTCCAATTAAAAGAGAAAAGGAAGTGGCTTCACCTTTTGCCCAGCACTGCACCTTCCTCTCATTTCTAGCTCTGTATCTCCAGTCTGCATTAGAACCTGTCATCAATGCAGGAAACATTATCACAGTATTTAAACAAAGATATGGAGATGGTCCAAAGTTCTACAGAAAGAAAAAAATGGTCGTGGTTGAAAAAGGAAGATGGCAATGGCTGCCTATAGTGATGGAAGACCCTAGCTAATTCAATGAGGGGTTCTACGAAATATATCGGCTGGTATGATCTGTCCATCAATGGCCAGAGCAGAAACAAGTCCACAAAATGAGCAGCAGGGATAAGGATGCTCAAGATGGACGCATAGAATTACCATAAAAGGATTAGGATGAATTAAGGAGGAGCAATTCAAAAAGTTGATTCTCTGGTTTACACCTGTTTGATGCACTACAACAACTAAAAGCCTTAATCCCATAGAAGATGAGGGGTAGACCAAGGATGAGAGTGGCTACATGGCCAAAAAGGACTCGACGTGACACACTGAACGAGGAAAGATATCCATATAGCTTATTTAACAGGACGGAGATTGAAGCTAAGCCCTGAATTTAGTTCTGAAAAAGATAAAATTGAAACTGTTTTGACTGGTGTATTTATGCACAGTAGTCATACCTTGTAGCTATAAGAACGACTTCCAGCGCCCTCCGAATCTGAATGAATACAGATGTAATCTATGTCCTGTCCTCTGTATGTTTGTTGCCATAATTCCCTTATGATTTTATTTATCTCCTCCATTTTCATTGTGTGGAAGCGCATCAGAGCTCTAAAAAGCACAAGGAGCAAAATAAATGGCATAAACCATCCCATATACATGCATGCATTCTCATACAGGGAACAGGCCAATAATTTTGCATGTGGTCAAGACGTATGCCGTAATTATGCACCCATTCCAATCTCCGTGAGAAAGACAACCAGAGAAAAACAGAAGATTTCCTATTTCAGTGTTCTTGTGTTGCTAGGTTTTACATACTTTCTCACAGTGAACACGGCAGTATTTCACCAATTAAATACCACAATATTAAATAAAAACACATTAATTTTGACAGCCAGCCAACATTTCCCTTCAAATGTTTCTTTTTATTGGGGGATTCCTAAAGATCCTGAAAATCGAGAATACGATCCACATGCCCAAGAAGCATGATTACTGCAAGTGATAGGTCATTGGTTCAGTTCTCTCATAACTCAAGAAACTGATCACAAATACAACAAAATATTTTTGATGTAGGTTAGGCAATAGACAATAACTAGCTACCAAGGCACTCCAACACGAAACTCAGGGGCACTGAATCAAAACCAAAAGTCCTCTGATTGCACAGCTTGAGATGAAAATTTATAAGGATTTGAAAAGGAGTTGTAGTGATTACACCAGAAGATTTATAAATTAGATAAGAAAAGCTCACTTGTCAAGTGCATTGTAGTATCTGTCCAGGTCCTTATTTGCCATTTCAGTTGTCTGTCACAATACAATATGTTCAGGTCTATGACAAATTTGAAAGAGTAACAGAAGAATTTGTTCAAGTAACCAAGATATGTCCACCTTTAGCTGAATTAGCTGGTCAAAGAACCGCTTGTCAATATCTTTGTATTGGGCCTGTTTAAGATCAACTTTGTTTTTTGTAATATTGCTTTGGTATACTGACATTGTTCCACGGCACCTGTTTAACTGTTTTGAGTTTTGAAAAGAAAAAAATCACAGATTAATCATTTTTAAGTTTATAGGCAGAAAAAGTGTTTGCTTAAAAATAAATAAATAAATAAATAAAGCACAAACAAGATAATGAATGGAATAACGTGAGAGCAAAACATACAAATTAATAAAAAAGCTCTTAAATTGTCCAGCTATAAAAACCTTGAAGTTTATTTCTAGCTTTTTCGAAATCCTTAGTATGCAGCAAACAAATGGTGTTACAGTACATCATGTTTCCCATCCTACAGGCTTTTCATTCATATACTTAAAAATAAAGAAGCTCTGAAGATAAAATTTATTTTACGTTCCATCTTGTTTGAAAAGCAACCATTTAAATTCCAGAAGATCCCTCTCTCTCTATCCCCACTCAATACTTGTTCAGAGATCACATACATCAGCAAGCAGAACACAAAAGAGGGCACTGAAAGGATGCTCATGCATGAGAAGCTAATCTCCAGTTCTTCAAAAGAATCATATATAACTATATGAAGACTTTTGTGAAATAAGATTTTCTTTATTATCTCAATTACCTTTCAAATAATAATACAACCAGGTTTACATATGTACAACTAGTATAAATGGAAAAATACTATTCTACTCTTAATTACAAACTAACTAAAAATAAATAGATTAACTAACACTTCCCCTCAAGTTGGTGCAAAAATATTACACATGCCCAACTTGCAGACTATGGTATGAAACACTCGACTACTGAGTCATTTTGTAAAAACATCAGCCAACTGTTTGTCTGACGTTACATAAAATAAGCTCAAGACACCATCATATAATTTCTCTTTAATGAAGTATAGATCAAATTCAATATGCTTTATTCTATCATGTTGAACAAGATAATAAACAATACTGATCGCAGCTTTATTATCACAATACAAAAATAGTTTACTTTTTCAGCCAATTTCAACTCTGCTAGCGACTTCTGCAACCATAACAACTCACAAATACGTTGAACCATAACTCTGTATTCCGCTGCTGCATTAGATCTTGCAATTGCACTCTATTTTTGCTTATCCAAGTGACTAACTTACCTCCCACAAGTGTACAATAACCAGAGATAAACCTTATGTCATCTAGAGATCCAACCCAATTTGCATATATGAAAACTTCAATTCGAATGTGACTATTTTTTGAAAAAATAAGATATTTTCTTGGAACTGATTTTAAATACCGCAAAATGCAAAAAACAGTTTTCTGATGAAATTCTCTAGGATCATACATAAACTGACTCACCAAGCTGACTACATTTATGTAATGTCTGGTCTGATGTGAAATATATAGATAAGTCCACCAACTAATCTTTGATATCTACCTTTATCAACTGATTTTTCAGTTTCTGCTTGCAACCTGTGGTTACTTTCAATGTGTATGTCTGTTAGTTTGCATCCCAGCATATCAATTTCATCCAAAAGATCCAGGATATATTTTTTCTGAGAAATGAAGATTTCTTTGGTTGATCTAGCAACTTCAATTTCCAAAAAATATTGTAACTTTCCAAGATCATTGATCTCAAACTCCTGAGCTAAGAGTTTTTTCAACCAAACTATTTCTTCTTTATCATCATCTGTCATCACTATATCATCAACATAAACAATAAAAAGAGTGATCTTACCCTTGGAGTGTCTCATAAAGAAGGTATGATCATCATTGCTCTGTTAATAACCAAAAGATATCATGATTTTACTGAATTTGTCAAATCAAGTTCTAAGAGATTATTTCAACCCATTAAAGGCTTTCTTCGGTATGCACACATTCCCTTTAGTTCTTTCATCATCAAAATCAGGAGGAATCTCCATATAAACCTCTTCTTTCAGGTCCCCATGTAAGAATACATTCTTCACATTAAATTGCTGCAAATCCCAATCCAAGTTAGCTACATGGGATAGCAAGATTTTGATTGTATTCATTTTGGCTACAAATGCAAATGTCTCCTGATAGTCAACTCCATAAGTCTGAGTGAATCCCTTTGCCATTAATTTAGCTTTGAATCTTTTAATCGAACAATCAACTTTGTGTTTTATTATGAACATCTACTTAGAACCAACTAACTTCCTGTCTGGAGAATCAATTAGTTCCCAGGTTTCATTTTTAGAAAGAGTTTTCATTTCTTCAACCATAGCTTCTCTCCACTTTGGATCCGTGATAGCTTCCCTCCAATCCTGTGGAATAGATATAAAGGAAAGAGACAAAACCAAAGCTCTATAGGAGGGAGACAAAGACTCATAAGAGACAAAGTTAGAAATGGAATATTTTGTACACAAATTGACTCCTTTTCTTTGAGCAATGGACAAATTTAAATCAGGGTCAGAAGAAAAATCACCCGAGGATTCTGGCAATGTAGAAGGCATGATGGCTTCTTCAGACTTATTCTTTCTCGATTATCTCAACAAATCAGATCTATCTAAATGACCAACATCCTGCTCCCCCTAAACATTAACAACATTCCGAACATCAACAATATTCTCCTCATGAACTACAATCTCTTCATTCTCCCCTTAAACAAGAGCATGAGGTACCACAAATACATTCATCGCTTCTTCACTACTCTCCCCTTGAAAAGGTAATTGTATAATGCCAAAATAAGGTTCAGACTCCCGAAAGGTAACATCCATACTAACATAGAATTTTCTAGATAAAGGGTGATTGCACTTATATTCTTTTTGAGTTGGAGAATACCCGATGAACACACATCTCAGTGCTCTCAGATCTAATTTTCCAACATTCCTAGTATGAACAAAGCAAACACATCCAAAAATCTTTGGCGGAACAGTATAGCCATTTTTCCGATTAAGACTTCTAAAGAAATGCTAAAGTTTAAGAGTTTTGAAAAGCATTATATTAATAAGATAGGTAGTCACTAGCATAGCATCCCCCCAATATGGTTTCGGAACATTCATAATAAACATAAGAGATCTAGCAACTTCCAACAAATGCCTATTTTTCCTTTCAGCTACACCATTTTGAGCACTAGTGTAAGGACAACTAGTTTCATGGGCAATCTCATGAGATTCTAAATAAGTACCGAACCTACTTTCCATATATTCTGTCCCATTGTCAGTTTGCAAAATCCTTATTTTAGCATCCAACTGGATGTGAGCCATTTTATGAAAAGATTGAAAACAGGAGAAAACATCACTTTTTGCCTTAATCAAATACACCCAAGTCATTCTAGTGCAACAATCAATGAAAGTAACAAACTATCGATTTTCAGAAAAAGAGGCAATCTGTGTAGGCCTCCAAACATTAGAATGAACAAATATAAATGGATCAATAGCTTTATTATCACTCAAAGAATAAGAATTTTTAGTATGTTTAACATACTCGCAAGTATCACAAGATAAAAAATAAATCGAGTTCTAAAAAATAAATTAGGATATAATTTTTCTAAGACAAAAAAAATGATGGATGCCCTAATCGCCTATGCTACTGAATTTATCTCCTGATTGACATTCTTATATCCTCCAAAAAGAGCCAACTCCCAACTGTCTTCCATCATACTCTCGACCACTGCCAATCCTTTTTCCTTTTTGAAGATCCTAAAAGATGCAATAATTAGGAAAAAATTCAACCTTTAAGTTAAGAACTTCAGTGATAGCACTAACAAATAAAAGATTGACAAAAAATTGAGAAATATTAAGAACATAAGATTACTTAATATTAAGAGTACAGAAAACAAAACATGTCCCAGAAATAGGGATTAAAAATCCATTAGCCACCCTGATACTATCCCTTTTTAGACAAGAAGAATAGTTAAAAAAACCTTTAGAAATGTCTGTCATATGTTTATTCGCACCAGAATCAATAATCCATGAGTTAAGGTGAGAAAAAGTGTTACCTGACTTGACAAAATTGGAGGTAGCACTAGAGGGAGGAGTAAGCTGAGACAAGAGACGTTTGAAATGCAAAATTTCATCTGAAGAGAGATCTTCAATTGAAGCTGACTCCTTAGAGAATTCTACTATTTCTAATACATTTGCTTGAGCCTTTGTTGGATTTACTCATTTTCCCCCTCAGCCCATAGTAGGTTTCCCATGCAACTTTCAACAAGTCTCTTTGGTATGCCTAGGCTTACATAGTGTAAATGATCTTTATCGGAAATAATACCTTTCGGCTGCTCAAGATTAATATGGACAGATAAGCTCAACTTCTCAATAAGTGCAGTATAAAGCATGGCACTTCTCTTGATCTCTTCCTACTGGATCAAAGAATGTGCCTCCTCAAGAGAAGGAAAGGGAGATTTGCCAATAACTTGAATTCTCACCTGATCAAATTCAGGATTTAAACTAGCAAAAAAATCATACACCTGCTCCTTTTCAAGCATATTTTGAATTAGTATCGCATCAATACATTTGGCTTGTTCTTGATAATAATACAGTTTCTGCCATAAACTACCCAGCTCGGAAAAATAATCTGAAACAGTAAGCTCACCTTATCTTGTGCCATGAACTTTATTCCAAAGTTCAAACATCCAAGCATCATTTTCCATTCGAGAATAGATGATTCTTGCAGCTTTCTAGATTTTCTCCACAATGTCAAGCAGTAAATACTGTCAGGAGATCTTACGGTGCATAGAACTAAGAAATTACGTTTGTGTCCAAGAAACAATGAGTAGGACTAGTAACCCAAGAATATAGCACTATAAAAGCAAGAACCTTAATCTTCAATGGAATGATTGGGAGAAGTCAAGGACTTGCCATGAAGGAGTGTGCGACGTCGGCAGAGATGATTAGGGCGAAGACGGACGATGTAACCACCAACACACATTGGCACATGTAAAAGGTTATGAAAGAAGAAAGTGGCGTGAGAATCACGCGCTGCTGTTCTGGCAACTGGATTCAGGTGGTAGGTCGAACTTGAGCCGGTGCTCCTTCCTAGGCTGGTGGTGAGAGAAGAAAGCTACTCCCTAAAGGTGACTTAAAGAAACAATGAGCAATAGTAAATCAAGAGAGAGAGAAGAGATGAGAAAAGAATCGAGGCTATGACTTGCAACCTAGGCTCTGATACTATGAGAAATTTCAAAAAAAGAGAAAAGAAAGAGAGTGATTTTTTTTTTTTTATTTCTATCACTTGAATTTCTTCTACAGCCCAAAGGCATATATACAGAATTTTACAGCTTAAAAAGGAAATTTCCAGCTACTATGAAACTACTGTTCAGTCATGCAAGAATCAAACATAATCACTTAATGACAGCATGCAATCCCTAAAATACATCAGTCAGATAGCTAATCTTAACATGGTCAATAGGGGTGTCCACATTAGCCCTTATCATGTTGTCCAACAAACATTCAACCAAAGGCTGCAACAAGAAAGGGCCACATACACAAAGGAACCATGTTTTCTCAGCACTTCTCACATCCAAGGACCAAATGAAGCACTGATTGAATATAAAAAATAAAGCCTTTGGCCAAACAAAACAGATTGTGATAACACGACAGAGCATCCAAGTTTCAACTGAAGATATTAAATTATTGGGCCGACAGGCTCAACAGAATGTAAAACAAACCAAAAAACACAACTCTATGCATAATTTTTAGCAGCCTCAGGGTAATCAGGGAATTTTTTCTAAATTTTACTTTTGCCCTGTTAGTAGAGTCAAATTTCCTTTCATTATTTCAGAAATAGTAGGCAATGCCATACAATGAATCAGAAAATGTGTGAGAGAAGCGAGGAGAATTTTTATTCATAAATGGCAAGACACTAATAAAGTGGGAAGTCATAGCCTTGAAGCCAAGTTTCTGCACCTGTAGGAGATGACCAACTGTTTCAGATGAAAGGTTCACTTGTATTCTAAAACAAGAAGTTAGCAAGCATACCATGAGGAAACAGCAAGCAGAGTACATAAAAAAGGCAGCTGCAGAGTGGTTCTGAATTTTATCATATACCTCTGAAAGAAGTCTCTCTCTTTCTTGTGAGTATCTTGAAAGCTCAGTTTCAAAGGTATATATCCCACCAATCTTCAGTATTTGATCTTCCAGCGACTCGATCTCCTGGGTAAGCTTATCCACTTCAGCCTTTGTTTTCCTGTAATTCAAGTTGTCCTCAATGTTTCTTTTGATCTTATACTGTGATTGTATAATTTCTTTATTGTGATTTATTTTTGCCAAAATTTCCTGCTTCCTATTATCGTAACTACGAAGTTGAGACTCCAATAGCGATAGCTTTTCTTGCATCTCCTGTGCTTTCTCCGCCTTCCTTGAATCATTATACCTGAAAGGGAAAATTTTAAATTAACAGAATTGGCACAGAAAAACTAGTAAAGAGAGATGAATGGAGATCACTCAGCTTCACGAAACTTACTCCTTAATTTTAGAATTAATATTTAGCAGTGAGTCAAGTTCCCACTGATAATTTTCTAAGGGTTTTTTCTGTTCCTCAAATTCCTGCTCAAGTTTCACTTTCAATTCACGATGGTAAGCCTGCGATTTTTCTCTCTCTTTAGACAAAGGGCCTAGAGCCTCTGTCATATGCTGAAAAAATACGAAAAAGATCAACATACCAATATAATCAGTCAAATTCTCTCATATATTGCGAGGATGACAAAATTGACAAAATCGACAAAATCTTGTATAACACAAAAGATGGAACCACAAAAAATAATTTCTCTGTAAATCATCAGACAAATGCAAGACAAATTCTGAATTTCCATTATCAAGTCAAAAGTAAATACTAAATACTCCAAGACTCCAGCACCACAAATTGTAATCCTTAAATAATTATTATAGTAATCAAACAATTTGTTCCACATTGGAATTGACAATAAATGGTATGCTACAAAATGTCCATCAATGAGGATAGGCACTCTTTGAGAACAAATGGGCACTGCCTAGTGCTGGTCTGACAATCATCTGAAAATATTGATGCAGAAGAAATGCAACACTGACATGGAAGATGCGAATTGAAAGTGAATGAATTCACAAACATTTGACAATCAAGACAAGAGATATTGAAAACAAACTAGGACCTTCTCATCAAGGTCAACTTGATTCTTTTCCTCGAGCAAACGTTCCAACTCTTCTTCTGCCTTTTTGACATCACGCAAGATGTTAGCTGTTTTAACCTTTTCCTCCCTTGCAGCATGCCATCGTAGTTGAATGTGCTGCAAATCATTTTCCATGTATCTTTGTTCATCCCTTAATCTCTCCACTTCATTATGCAAAGCTTCCCTAGTTGCCAACAGAAAGATGAAATTTAAGAAGAGAGAAGCAAAAGGGATAATGGATATAACTCTAGAAAGACAAACAAAATTTAAAACTGGAGAGAGAGAAAGAGAGAGAGAGAAACATAATATGCAGTATGGGTATGCTTATTAATTGCTTGACAATTCAATTAGCTCTGGAAATATAAAAACAGAAACAGATTAGTTGAAATATGTACTTTGTGTCCTGCAATTTACTTAGCTCCAACTGAATTTCTTCCATAGATCTTCCACCTTGCCCTTGAAAGTCAAGCTTATACTCCAAATCATCAACTTGCTTTTGCAAAGCTTGAATTTCTTGATAAATCCTGTCAGCAGTTTCAACAGGTTGCACCAGGGCCTCAGCTGAGTCCTTCTCAGCCTTTATTTGAGCCAAAACACCCAAGCACTACAAGTAAAACCTTTTTAAACGTCATCTAACTTCATAACCAAGGATCATCACAATTTGATTGACAAACATTTCAGTAGCTCTTTTTGCATAAAAAGTGCCAAAAGTAACAAAATAAATATTGCTAAAAAAAAAAAATTACAACTTGCATAAACATGTTCCGAAATGCTACATAAAAATTCAATTGACTTTCCAAAAAACATTATCCTTAGTGTAACAACAGTCGAGTCAATTCAGAAAAACCTCATCTTATATATCTAACGTTGGCATAAAATTCACAGACAAACACAACAGTGAGAAGGAAAGTTACTTACAAATCCATTAAATGGAAATGAACATCTATAAGAAAAAGTAGAGTATGTGGCTTGAGTGTCCCTAATGAAAAACATACATATTGCAAATTGCTGCTTCACTTAGCAGTATCTGAGAATTTTGACATTCTTTTTGGTCCTTTACCTTGATACATGGACTTTTGCATGCCCAATCAGGTTAATGTCCAGAAGTCCACTGTAATATAAGTTACAATTTAGAATACAGGACTTGTGCCCAAGGATTGATTAAAATTGAGAACACCCTGCTATCTCTAGGACAGAACAGGAGCAGATGCTCCTACTCTGATAGAGAACGGCAATGCTAGGCCCATAAATGTGAAGGCCCCTTATCCACCAAAAGAAATTCCTATTAGTGCAGGAAGCCCCACACTTATAAGCCACTAACTGCCTAGGCAGTTAACCGATGTGGGATTCGTAACATACTCACTGACAATGTAAAATAAATGAGAGAGGAAATCTTGTCCCATCTTTTCACAAACATAAAAGACAGTGCCACCTACTTGTGTACAATATTTTTCCAAGTTCAAACATGTCCAATAAGAGTTTCATACCCATACCATACTCTACTCATGTACACAATACAGACACTCTTTTTATGCTTACAGTGCTCTTACTTCAACCAAGATATTTTCCGATCTCCACTCCCAAGAAACAAATAATTTTTTTTATTTTTATTAATGGATGTAAAATATCTAATGCCTATATGTAATGACTGAAACAAAATTATGGAAAAGAATTGGCAACTGTATATTTCTCCACTTGGGATTCCACAGACTATTTTAGAAGTTGCCAACAAAAATAAGTTTTGTTTAGCATAAAATATCCATGAACTCTAAAGATTAAAAGTGACAAAAACAATCCTTACATCATCAAGGGTTTGTGACTTCTGATCCAGCTCTTCAATAAGCTCACGCAATTTTTTCTCTGCAAGGGGAATTGTTTCCTTGCCAATCTTCACATATTCCTCATAATGCACACGAAGCTTATCAAGCTGCTGGAAATAAGAATCTGATTTTGAGGACTCCACTGCCAGCACTTTCATGTGCTCAGCAGAACTAGTAGCCTTCACTCTTTGCTGTATACACGAAGATATCGGTGTATTCAGATGGAGAAAAAGAACTAAAGCAGATAATTCCAATAAGAATTTAGTTATCTTGGGAACCAGCAAGACATTAAGTTAAAATAAGACAGACCTTTTTGACAAAATCATCTTCTTCTTCAGCAGAGAAAGGGCGCTCACAGCAAGGGCACATATGATGAGCACGAGCTACTCTTTCAAAAGGATCAAACATCTGCCTCATACCATCTGCTATGTTGTACTTGCTGCAGGTAAATCACCAGACACCACATTAGTGTCGTTATAGACATTAAAATTCACATTTCAAATACCACTAATTATGTAAAAGATGGAAGTCAACTCAAAAGACCTTTTCTGGACATCTCTTTCATCCTTAGCTGAGTCCAAAACTATGGGGTAAGAATCAATGGCAAGAGATTGTTGATCCAAGGACTGGAGCTTGGATTCAATGAATTTCTTCCTCGCTACATCAAAGTCAAGTATATAAATATCAGGAAAATATGATAAAGGAGGACAAGTATCGTAAATAGCTGAAGTCGAAGCAAAAATGCCAAACACCATTTATTTTTTATTTGGACATAATAGATGTGGTAATGCTTTCCTGTTCCACCGAAGCCCATATTCTTAAGTGGGAAGTTGGCGACACATCAAGCAAAACCAAAGTGTTCATACAATCTGGAAAAGCAAAATCATACTCCCATCTTCCTTTGATGATGAGAAATCCTAGACTGAAGCATGCCCCAGGATTTTACTTTTAAAGCCCAAGAACTTGGCCATCCATTTCAATCCATGTTCTACTAAATTGGCAGGATTAAATCCGAGTCAGAAACCTGACCAACCACCAGGGAAGCAAAAAGTCCTTATTAGGATATCCCACTGGGCTTTTATAGAAGACCTAAGACTTGAGGATATGTTGCCCAAAACATATTCACAACACAATAAGCAGGAGTACGTGAACACCATGAAGAGTCCTTACCTGAAGTAGGTACTTGGTAAAACTTCATGGCAAGGCTACTTTGATTTGGCATCTAAAGGTAAAAATAAATTCACACAACAAATGGCTGTTTCTCAGAATAATGCTCAAGCTAACTAAAATATCACACTCAAATTAAGTTCAATTTCATCTGGATACCATTAAATGTTATGGTCCTAATAAGGTTCATGAGAAGCCATCCAGTTGATACGGTGCCAAATACTCACAGCTCTTCAAAGGCAGACTGTAATCATGAAACATGGTAACTGAAATCATGACACAAGTTTCCATTAAACAGAAACTGACATGCAATATCATATATTGAGCAGGAGACATAACTTAAAACATGAAAATGCTCGGTTAGTTCACAGATGCTTGTGAAGATATTCTTCTCAAAAGGTTTGTGAATCTTCTTGCAAACCATGAATTTCTTTGACAGAACCTACTGCAACCCTCCTCCTTTACCCAGGCTTGGAACCAGCAATGCTCACAAACACTCACATAGGCAGAGTTGAGAGAGTTGAAGTAAAACAAACAAATTATAATTTTAAACCAACCAGTGTATCTATGATACGGATAATTTGAGCCATGAAACGATACTCACAGTCCATATCCTTGCGAAGTTTCGATAAATTATTATTAGCTTCTTGTATTTTGGTCCGCAACACAGTTACTTCCTTCTCAGCTTCAGCGGATTTCAAGTTCAAGTCATCTAATTCCACTCCAATAGTTCTGTGCCAAGAGCAATCAGCTTGAGAAAGAAGTAATCTTATCCAAGAAATTCCAACTCAGAATAAGTTTAAAAAATCCAGAGAACTTGTCAGGCATTTCTGACATTTAGCCAATGACAAAAACAGAAGGACACATATATGAAGAGTGGAATGTATTAAAAGAACTTAGATGCTTCTCCATGTTCTCAGACAGCATATTAAATGAAATCTATTTTCCTGCAATTACTTCAAATTAAAAATTATTCGGTGCAAAAATATGGTTAAACAAAAGATTTATGCTAACTATATGCTGGCAACTCTTTTGATTTGTAATGCAACAGTGGGGCCATGAGATGGACATTAATTTCACTAGAGAAATAAGGCAAATAGTCATAAATTAGACCGAAAGCAAACACCCATGTTGCTGAAAAGAAATCCTAAAATGTTCGATTCACATTCAAAATCAAGCATGGCACTCCACATAACATGTAGAGAAGACCCACTAAGAAAAAATGAAATAAGGAAAGGAATAGTCGAGAAATGATTTCAATTATGAGGCTGTAAGATATAATCAGTGTACATATGTATGGCAACAACATTAACAACTTAAAGGAGAAAGTATAATAATTGGAATCCTTTGTATTTCCCAGTTAAAATTTATATGCCCTAGTTAGAATATGACTCTTTTATATTCTTAGTCAGAGTTTATCTTTAAGTTTCCTAGTTAGTTTTTTTATCTTTCCCTGTTAAGATAGAATTTGTTTTTTTCTATTTATATAACTTGTTCATTCTTATAAAATGAAAAAAAAAAAAAGAATTAATAAAATTTTTATTATTCTCAAAATTTTCATGGTATCAAAGCCATGCTCTTTCTAGAAGTGGAGTTTTCTCCCCCACAGCACTGGGTTTGATTTTTTTCTGTCATTTTTGAACAAGTCTCAAGAGGTCGAGTTACAATCCCTCTTTATTGCTCGTGCTCTTTTCTGGAGCTTGAGTTTTCTCTCTCCCAGCACTGTTTTTCCATTTCTGGTCTGAATTTCTAAATGGTACCAGATTTGTACAAGTGCCAAGAAGTTGAGTTAAACCCATTGGAAGAAAGCCCAGCTGCAGTTTGGCCTATCCTAGGAGAACCACCACCACGAGTGAGTACGCGTGCCGTTAGAAGATTCTGCAAAACTGTTCACCCATTGGTGCATGTAAAAGCGTGACACTATCTCCGATTACCGTTTGCCATTGGTTCTTCTCCTATCACTTTGCTTGTTGTTTCCAACGCCAACCACAGGTTATCAGTCCTCGGTTGATTTCTTCATTTTTTGACCCTTCTCCTTTACATATTGATTTACTTGCACGATTCAAACATATGCTCAACATCAATGTCTTGATACAAGACCTTTCTAGTGCTGTAAAGATAATGGAAGGAGCCTTAGAAAACTTCAAGAGCTGCCACCATTTAGTTTTGTACCATGAGGACCTAATGAGAAATTCCAATATTTTATTGGGACATTTTTTTAATAGTGTATTTTTAATAATTATTTACAAAAATGGGGTGTATCAGAAAATATTTACATATTTGGGGTGTTTTTACGAAATTATTGTACCTTCCAGCGGTTTTGTCAAAAAACTGTTGGGCACGAAAAATTATGTACTGAAACCGTTGGAAGGTACAGCGCTTTCAGCTAAAACCGCTTTACCTTCCAGAAACCGCTGTACCTTCCAGCGGTTTCAGTACAAAATTTTCCATACCCACCAATTATTAAATTAATAAAATTTTAATATAATTTAATTTATTTTTTAATTTAATTTTTTAAATAAAATAAAAATTAATTAAAATTTTATTAAATTAAATTAATTTTTATTAATTTCATATAATTGGGTAACAATTTTATATATATATATATATATATTCGGATTCTCGCATTTGATTTCATTATGTTTTGCACTTAAAATTCTTTGCTCATCTTTACCAAACGTAATTGTTTGTATTTACATTTTTTGGTACATTAATTAAAGCACTTGTACACGAATTTCAGAAAGCCATTTAATCGCATACTTGCAAGCATGCATAAATTTATCTCATGCACTTTCATATGCATGCTATGTCTACATTAATGAATAAATGCTTACATAGCTTTTGAAATTTGAGTATTTACTCAGCTTGTTGCGTCTGAATTACTTCATATTATGGTAAGCTGGGACCATAGCTAGCATATGTATATTAAGTCGGGATTGACCCATTCAACTAAATAAAAATATTTTAAAAATTGAAAGCAGCCTTATAATTTTATTTCTTTAAATCGGTTCCACTATGACATCATTAAAATATTTGGATTCCGCAACTAAAATATAAAATTCAATTAAAATATTAACATATACAATTTTAATGCATAAAAATTTAATTTTTCAATTCTAGATATCAACCGTTTTGCAATTAAAATAATATATATATTACTCTAGTAAAGGAGAATTTAAAAAAATAAAAATTTGTTGTATATAAATGGAAAAGATAAAAGAATAAATAAAAATATATATAATTAAGACATAGATAATAGGAGTGGAGAATTTTTTATTCATTTTTATATCAACCGAATAATCATAATAAAATATTTATAAATACAAATAGTTAGATTTCTATTTGAATTTGATAAAAATGATAGAGTTTAACTGTCATCCAACTATTTAAATGATAGAATTTATAATTATCTACTTATTTTGTATTTGTCATAATAAAATTAATTATCATTTGTTTTTTTATAATAATAATTAAGAAAGAAATAAATGAAAAGGACATATATGGGATGCCACCTCCATTGCTTTTCTGTTTATATATATATATATATATATATATATATATATATATATATATATATATATATATATATATATATATATTTTAACAAAATAAAACGACACATGAAGAATAAACAGTCATCACTTGAAAAGAACGAAGTAGAAGTTCAACCACTAAATCCAAACAATAAAAGGACATGATAAAAGCTTGTTTGGAGCAAAATTCTCAATTATATGTTTGTTCCTAAAAGGACATGAGAAAACAGATTAAATTTAATTTTAATTATATAAATTAATATTAAATTTAAATTTATTTATTATTTTTTAATCCTAATAAAAATAATAAAAGTATAAAATAAAAAATAAAAAAAAAAGATTCAAGAACCCAATTGATATTTTATCTGTTTTCTCTTCTTTACTGGTAAAACTATTTTTATTTGAATTGAATAGTTAGAGAAGTTTAAAGATATACTCCATCTTCATTTTATTTTTTTATTAAATTAAAAAACTTATTAAAATTTTAGGGTAATTTGCATAAATATGTAAAAAGTTATGCAAATTAAGAATAATAAATAAATTTAAATTTAATATTAATTTATATAATTAAAATTAAATTTAATTAATTTTTATTTTATTTAAAAAATTAAATTAAAAAATAAATTAAATTTTATCAGTGGTTTCAGAGTCTGAAACCGCTTTACCTTTTAGCGGTTTCAGTACAAAATTTTCTGTGCCCAACAGTTTTCTGACAAAATCGCTGGAAGGTACAGCGGTTTCGTAAAAACACCCCAAATATGTAAATATTTTCTGACACGCCCCATTTTTGTAAATAATTATTAAAAATACACTATTAAAAAAAATGCCCCTATTTTATTTGATGACAATAATTTCTTAGGCTCCCATTTAGACAGGACTTATCATACCTTAATTTGCAAGTTGGACATCTATGATATATGTGCACTAACTTGAAGGTGAGTGTTGGATTTTCCAGTTAAGATTGGAATCCTTTATATTTCCCAGTTAGAATAAGACTCTCTTTTACATTCCTATTTAAAGTTTATCTTTATATTTTCTAGTTAGTGATTGTTGTTTTTTTCTTTTTTTTTTTTTTTTTTAGGATAGGATTTGTTTTTCCTATTTATATAGCTTGTTCATTCTTAGAAAAAGAAAAAGAGAATTAATAAAAAATTTATTATTCTCAAAGAAATCTCCATAGCCCTGCAACAAGGCTTAAAAGATTGAATAAAGGGAGTGGTTTTGAGCATAAAGAGTGCCATAATAAGATACATAATTGTGCATCAACTTTCATCCAATTAGCTTTATCCTTTTTAACATCACTATCATTGATCTCCAAATGATTACTAATTCACTATAGCGATGTCCCATAAACCACAATTCTACAGAAGTGGCCCATGACATGTAATTACTACTTCCCAACAATTTAATAGTAATAGTACCATGTGGATTTGAAAAGAAAGAGAAGAAGGATTTGATATCACCTGATTCTGCCATTTGCAGGAGTCAAAATGAATTATCAGCAACACAAAAAATAAAAGAAGGTCGAAGAAGACCCACAGAAAAAAAGACCAGCAGCTTCTGGTGAAGAAAGTGTCTGTCGAGGAAGAAATTGACAAAAGCAGGAAAAAACAAAAACAGTTGGGCAGCAAAAGGCCAGAATCAGGACCAATTGAGATCAAAATAGACAGACCACGGGTGATTTTAGCAGTATTTCTGACAAACCCAGACAACTCAGGAAAGAGAGAAGAAGGAACAATCAGGCTAGGACTTCACTGACCTGGCCCTGATACCATGTGAAAAAAATGGACTTGAGTCTAGCTCAATCCTAGATACTAGTTTGTGAGGTGAAGATTGTCCAAGCCATTACAAGGAGTACTATATTTTTTAATCTACCAATGTGGGATGCTTAACAGATATAATCCAAAACATGCGATGCAACTTGGAAGCAGGGGTTGAGGTTGGTGTTGGGCTAGGATTGTGGGGTGGGTTGGAAACAGCAGTTGGGCCTGGGGTTGGGCTGGGATTGTAGAGTTGGTTGGGGGAAAGCAGTGGGGCAATCAAAGACAAAATGCAATTTATTTGGCAAATGACATTAATATACAAAGCTTAAGGAAGAAAAAGGAAACGCAGATCATAACTAAATATAACAGACACATCCAAAATCTTTTTTGATCTCATAACCTCAATGAATATGCAAGGCAACAGAAACACCACCACATGCCATTCTTGTAAAGATGCATCCACATAAAAGGTCAATGAAAGATTTCGCAGACCTTACAGCTTGAGAAATTTCCTTCTTCAACTCTTTATCAGAAGGAAGCCTCCCTTTTAGTACTCCTCTGATTTTATCCTTGTACTCATCAACTCTGGGGGTAAAAGAAAATGAAAAGCACTAACTGTGAAGGAGATGAGATGATTAACTCAAAAAAGTGAAGGAGAACAAATAATAATGACAACAACAACAACAACTAAGTCTTAATTCAAGACTAGAAACGGACCACGCACGTGCAAGCGAATGCACACGCGCACGCGCACACACACACACATATATATATAATTTACATTTTTCTGTGCTTCTTCCTGTGATTCTCCAACTCTGACTTCTTCAGGGACAATTTCACTCTGTCCTCAGAATCTCTAGCCAAGATGTCTCTCTCTCGATTGAGAACTTTAATCTTTTGATCTATGCCATATATTTCACTTTGCTTTTGACGGATGTGTGATTCAAAGTCTCTTTCAGCAAGCTGGTTTGTCTTTCTTTCAACTTCAATTCTCTGCAAAGTTAACATGAAGCTTTTCAAATAAGCTATAATTATTGCTGTTTTATTGCTCTTAACGGGCACGATTTATACTGCAGCTTCATTTTGTTCAAATAAGACAAAAGTTACTAATCGCAACCAAAAATGTTTGCAGAAAGGAATCCATCCTCACCATGTTCTTTTCTCTTTCATCAATATCAGAAAGATTGACATGAGAAATTTCTTCTTCAAATGAAGCATGCTCCTGTTCCTTCTCTTTAATGCGATTCAGAATGCCATTCTGTCCGATATTAAACTATTAATGATGCATCATGAAACAAGAAAGAAGCAAAACTAGGACATATAACCGAGGACCCTTTTTGAGAGAGAAATGGAGAATAAAAGCACTTTCATTGTGGTAGAGAAGTTGTCATCATACGCACCTTTATTTGTAATTTGGCCTGCTTCTGAGCATCCATGTCTTTCCAACGATCATTTAGATCCCAGTACTGATTTTCTGCAGTCTTAACTTCAGCATCATTTGCTGTCTGAAATAACATTAAAAGTTTTCATAAAATAATGCCTTTAAAAGTTTGGGCATATATGGAAAAATTTTGGAATGTCAAATTGTCATTGTATAAGCACATGCATGCTATATGACCATTTACATATGAATGCTTTCACATGCATGCATACACACATAAAAGATATACTAGGACAAGCACATGCACACTGGGGGAAAAGAGAGGGCACACCTTTTTATCTTGTAAATCCGTCTTAAGATCTGACAACCTTGATTTTAGTTTATTAGTGAGGTTCCAAGCAATATCGTCACTAAAAGGAGCATGTGGAACAGACCCTAAATTAAGCATAGCACAAAGCTTTTCGATGGCGGAATCTCTTTCCTTCTTTAGGGATATTTGAGCCTAATTTCAAAGAAAGAAAGTTATTTGAACAGTCCACCAATATGGAAAGTAATTAACTTTCAAAATAAGAATTGTTTCATTTGGATTACTTTAGCTTCAGCCTGAAGCATGATATTCTCTTGGATATAACCATTAAGACTCTCTTTGAGACGAGAAGATCTTGTTTCTGTGTCATTCACTTCTCTCTCCAACTTGCTAATTTTAGATTCCAGTTCTGCAACCTTTTCATCAAACTTGACTTTCCATTCCATCAGGTCTTCATCAGGATCTAAGCAACAAGGGAAGAAAATCACGGTATATTACAATCAAAGGAAAAAATATTATAAGAAATACAGCATTATCTCAACGAAACATTTCAGTGGACAACACAATGATACAAGTACAACACTGGCAAATATATTATGAAGTAAGATCAGCATAGAAAGTTATAATTCAAAAAAGGGGAAAGCACCATTATGCTTCTCCAAAGCATAGCAAACCTTCATTTTCCTCCTCAAGAGCTTCATACTGTCTCTGCTGCTCCTTAAACAAAGTTCTTCTCTCTGCAGTTTTTGTTGAAATTTGCACTTGTTGTTTTCTCAAGTCCTTTAGAGTCGTTTCAGTTTGATGAATTTTCACATCAACGTTCTGAACTTTATTTTCTAACTCCTGAATTTGGATTTTTATAGATTCTGTCCGTTCCTCATCTTGAACAATGCTTTCCCGAAGCTGTAAAAACATGAACTTAGTTCTGTCTTTAAAATAAATAAATACGTAAAAACCTTCCAATAATCAATTTTCATACTTGACGTCAAATTCTTCATATAAACACAATATATTAAGGATCAACAACTTCTGTACAAGAAAAGAAAAGAAATTACAAAATTTGGCACCAAGGCAGCACATTTAGAAATTAAAAAAAAAATGCTAGTCATATATAAAAACTGATGATGAGCAAATAAGTGGAAATATAAGAACATCATTAAAACTGTGGCCAAAAAAAAAATCAAGTACAAGTTGCAGCTACAAATACAGTATCATTGGTTTGAGTACTTCACTGCCCATTATTTTTGTCATTGTTTAGCTCCACGCCCACCTAACCAGAGAAGGAAGTGATGATTGCAAACAACTTAAGACTTGAGCAAACAGCTCAGTGACAATTATAAGTGGACAAATCAACCAGAACTCAAACAAGGAAAAAAAATGGAAGAAGAAGAAGTTAAAATGAATGACAAGACTGAGAAAACTACTAAAGCTTCAACAACCTCAAACATACTTATTACTATCTAATACAATAGAATTGATCTAGAACTAGACGTTGATCTAGAACTAGTAGTTGACCAGTGGATAGATTAATTGTCTCTGCTCCATGGACTAACTAAAAAAATACAGTAAAGTGAAAAATGAAGCACAAAATTATGGACTGAAAATATACAAAAACTAATTCTTTCAAAGAAAGAATAGGAAAATTTTAGAACCTTGTATGCAGAATCCTTCAATGTTTGAAGATTCTCCAATTTTAGTTTGTATGTCTTTATTTCTTGAGCCTGATCTTTGTGAAGTTTCTTGATTACCTCCAAGGCTTTCGTATATCTGCTTCATTGAACATTGCAAAAAAAAAAAGCCTTACATCTGAAGATAATATTTAGTAAAATGAACTACAATGCCATAACAACAATAGCAAAGAAGAAATTCTGAACACAACAGCAACCTGACTAAGAAATCCAAAAATCTATGAAAAATAACCACTTAGGATACAGCTTAATATTGAATTTTTTACTATAACAGGCTCATTCCTGTCTAGTTGATTCATACAGCTTCAAGACATAGTACAGGCAGTTCCTTAACTTGGAACATGTCTGCAAATCCAAGTTCACTAAGAAGTTTCTTTTCCGGACAGTATCTGAGGACTGCATTTGTTGAGATGAACACTTATAAGGAAGGGAAAAACATCAGTCCCCGGTGCTTGATTAAAAATGAAGGGGCAACCATGAAAAAGAGTCTAGTATTTTTACAGTGTGCAATTATTCCAGTGCCGGGAGAGCTATTGACTAATGCTTAGTATCATTGATTAAAACTTTGGACCGAAAACACATTTATCTTGTAGATTGATAGTTCTTTTCTGAGCCGCAAATTGGATCATAAGATGTCTAAGGCTCAATCTACCAATCAAAGCATTTCCTACCCAAGGAGGGAAAAAAAATTAGAAATGAGGCTTTGTGTTCGCTGCACCTTCAGAGATGCTAGAAGAATGAATTAATAAGTTTTACAAAGCAGTATGCTGCTGTGGTAAACAAAATCTGACTTAAAGTATTCAAGAAGGCATCTTCAGCAGGCTCAAGAGTAGACAATGAAACTATATCAGATGTTAACGTGATGCAAAATACAAATATGCACAAACTGCTTTTTGCTCATTTTATTTAAAAGATGAAATTCATGCTTCTAAACCTCCATGTAACCATTATAGTTCATCATAATATTTCAAGAGAGAATGCAAAGGATACCGAGTAGCAGAGAAGATATCATCAAACTTCTTCTTTAATGTGGAAGGATCTTGCAATGGCCAGTTAGCTTCATCTTGATGAACAAATATAACATTTTCTAGAATCGCTTTTGAGACCCCCATTAGTGCAGGTATCTCACGATCCATGTCAGCACATCTATAGCTAAGGCAAACCTTCTGCAGTTCAGCAAGAAACAAGAAGATTGAAGTAGGTGTTAAATTTGGGGAAACACAGTGGAGAATTCATATGAATATATACAACCACACTTTCATAGTTAATATGTATTTTTGACCGCAATGATAAATAAACTACATAAGATGATATATCATACAAAACAAAGTATGACATATATATAGAAATAAAAAGAATTGACACATGATGGCTATAGGAAAGTCACTTCATTTTCAGATCCATACATGCACATAAAGAGATTTATCTAGATCAGAAAATAACATATTTTGTTAGTAAAGTATCACACGAATTACTGTTTGAATAGCTGTGCACCCATTCTTTGACAAAGCAAATTCTCAAATCCAAGGCGTATTCTCACAAAATATGAGCTGCTGATGCTCTACAAGTAACAAGGGTATTTAAAAAGAAATTTTAACTTATTATTAACAGGGAAATGCCAGAAAATGGGAAAAAAATTACTGCATTTCCATTTGCACAGAAGCTACAAATAGGAAAATACTATTACAACCTCTCCTGTATGTGGATTTATTGTTTGAAGCACGCTCTCAATCGCCTTGTACTCCATCTTTGATGCCTTCTGGGTTAGCTGGAATGATCTTATGCATACCACATCCTTCACTGCAGCAGTCTTGAATCGCAGCTTAATTTGCCCTTTAGTCTCCGTTTCCCCTGCAACCTACAACCACGAGCAAACGAGAAGTAATTGATAAATTATCTTAATCAACTTCCACAAAATAACTTAAGGTAGAGGAGCAGGGGAAATTTTAGAGGATAAAACTAATACAATCAGTCGGTCACTCAACCAAAAAATCCAAAAGGTTATTGCTAAAGGATGAATATAAACACAACACGCTTAGGGATGGGAAGGAAAAAAAACAGAATTAGAAACGGGGTCCAAGTTTTCTAGGCAACCAAACAGAGCTCAATTAGCGAAGATAGTGAATAAAATAAGCTACCTTAGGATCATGAATAAAACTATGACCAGACCTCGCATTGGGAGGCAGCTCGCCAGTGCAAGAAAGCTTTAAGCACTCTATAATGGTCTGCAAATAGAAGCACAGGATTAAAAAATAAAAAAATCAAAATCAAAAGAAAACCTTAAAGATGACTAAAAAAAGAAGAGAAAAAAAATACAGTTTTGCCGGCGCCGTTGGGCCCGACGATTAGGGTTAGTGGCTTGAAGAAGGTGATGACATTTCTGTTCTCCGGGTCAAAACTCCGAATTCCTTTAATCAGCATTTTATCTACCGTACTCATTTTTGCTACTTTGATTGAAAAACTTAAACTCTACATAAACGAAAGCATGAAAATCTTAATCAGGTAAGGGAATTGCAAGAGAAATATCACTGATTTGCTATTTGCTGATGATTTTCAGCAGAGGGGAAGAAAGAAAATGGGGGTTTTAGTTTTATTTGTTATTGGGCGGGTGATTGGTCAGGGGGTTTTAGGTTTTTCTTTTTATTTTCCCGCTGAAATAATAATAATAATAATAATAATAATAATAATAATAATAATTAATATTATTATTATTATTATTATTAATCTCATTTCAAATCTCAACATCGATTAGGGAGGGTCAATAGAAAGTGTTTTTATATGTTTTTTTACAAAATACAGAGAGATTATAAATTTTATTATTTCTCATATTAACATCGGTTAGTGAAGATTAATTGAAAGTGTTTCTCATATTTTTTGGGATAAAATATAAAGGTTGTATTAACTTTTTTATTTTTGTATGTGGTTTTTCACCTCAATTTATTTAGAATTTTTCAAGTAAAATCTAGGTGTTCAATTTTTTTCAAATTTATTTACTATGATTTTGCTCTAAAATATATAATGCTATTTTTCTTACATGCCTGCTCGTTAGGGGTGTGCAAAAAACGAACCGATCCGATCATTCCGAACTGATACATTCGGATGGAGTTAATCGGGATTAATAGGGTCAGTACAGTTATTGATATTAGGCATATTTTCGGATCGGGTGAAAATCCGACTAATCCAACCATAACGAACAGCCCGAAAATTTTAATATATAAATAAAAAATCTAATTTCTCTACAATATTAATTAATATATAATATATATTTAATATAATTTTGAAATTGTTATTGTATTTTTAAATTTTTTTATGATATTTAATATTATTTATTTGTATTAATTTAAAATTTTAATTTAAATATATAAATTAAAAAAAATAAATTCAGGTAAAATCGGGTGGTTCGGGTCGATATCCGAAAAAATATCGGATTAAACAGATAGGGATCCGATATTTATATAGAATACGATCGGATGAATAAAAATATATAAATTTTGAATTCAAATCAGGTTTACTAAAACCTGACCGATGCACACCCCTGCTGCTCGCCATCGAATTGATTCAAAACAATTTTTGAATTTAAAAAAAAAGGATGTTAAGAGCTTTTTTTAGGTTAGAGGAAAAAAAAAAGGAGGTTTTTTAATTTTATTATAATTTTTTTAAATATTATTATTATTATTATGACTGTTCAAAATAACATTAAGTGCCAATTCTCTGGCGCACTGAAATAGCCAAAAGATCTTCCCCCAATCTCTCCCCTCTTCCCTGAAGTCTCTACCTTCAATTCCCTCCAAAAACCCGCACAAATCAGAATTATTATGCGTACCCACATCGCTACCGCTAATACCAAAACCTCTTCTCCAGCTCCTCCTTCTCCTTCTTCTTCACTTTCCTCTCCACTCCTTTCGATTACAGATTGGGATCAACCTTTTACTGACGAAGACCTCCAAGCCATTGATGCTATTGAAGCTGCATTTCAACAATCCTCTTCTACCTCCTCTTCCATTCCCAGGAAACGCTGCTCTTCTCCCCGCAAAGAGAATGACCTCCGCAAAATCCGCCGCCAGTTGCCTACTTCAGTTCTCGGCGGTCTTTCTAGACCCTTTTCACTTTCTCCTTGTCGAGGTACTTTCTTTATGCATTTCTTTTTTAACTGCGGTAATCCCATTTCTTCTATGGAATCTGTGCTCCTGTTTTTGAATTTCATTGCCAATTGTTTTGCCCAGTCCTTATGTTAATTCATTTGGAATTATCAGTGTCGTAATTAAAAATTTTCATATGATTCGCTTATAGGTAAGTTAAATTTTTAGAGAGGAGGCATTATAAATGTTTCAATTGATATATTTTTGGCTCCTTGTCGCCCATCATTGCAGTATTGCAACAATTTTTTTTTTACAGTATTGAATCTCGTTGTATCATAGTTCATAGTCAAGTTTGTAGGACCTAACCATGCTTTTTGGTTTTTGGTTTTACGACATTTCATCATTGCGGTATTATGTACATGCTTTTTGGTTTTACGACATTTATTAGGAATCAAGTTGTGCTATGAGAGGACATATATAGTAATAATGCCTTGTTTATCGTCTTGTGAGTAATAGCTAGCACAAAGATGAGATACCCTGCAATGAGGTTTGGAGGGCACATATCTTATAGCAGAACTCCAGCAGATGTAGAAAATGCAGCAAGGGAGCTTTTACAGAGTCTTAGAGATGAAAGAGGAGAAACAGGTTCAGTTGTTGTAGGATTTGATATCGAGTGGAGACCATCTTTCAGGAGAGGTTTGCTCAGTATTTCTACTATGTTGTGCTTTGATTTTTGAAATTTGTGTTCTATTGTCAATTTTGTCTGATTGATATGAGTTGATGAGTTCATACCATAATAATATTAGTGATGAACTTTGAGATTCTACAAGGTAGTGGTAACACAATAAGCCTGTTGCTGTAGTCCATTTTATGTTTTGTATGAAGTGGTGGAAATTATGATTCTGTTGTCTTAATTATGCCTTTTTGATGAATTTACCAACTTTTTGGGATACAAAATGCAGTTAATTTGATGATAAATTTGATCCAACTCATCATTTTTAATATTTCTTGATCCTCACACTGTACAGATATATTTCTCTCTTTTCCTCAAATATGTAGTCCTGGGTTAAAATTATTGAAGTTTCTTCTTGTCAGAACTTTTATCATGCCCTTCTTACTGTTCATGTTTTCCATGGAAGAAAACCCCGCCACAATTCTCAGTATTATGGTCAACCAATTTTAAAAATCAAGACTGATGGACGAAATGGAATTCTTTGGCAGCTGACTCCTCTTTTGGCTTTTTTATTACTCATGTATTCATTAGTACATGGCCTTGCTCCCTAAGGTTTCAACTTCACCTTGTGCTAAAACCAAAAGCAATCCCTAGGCACGCTGTACGCATAGGCTGATAACCTTGTTATAAGCTACTAACTACTCATGCTAAGCATAATAAATCTGTGTGATTGTTACCTAGAGATATAGCAAGTATCAAAGAGTATAGAGGGCCTTGTCTCTTATAAATCGAAGGTCAGTGATGATGATGGAGATCAACAAGATTCACACAATAAAATAGCATGAAGGAAGAACTAATAAGGAGATAATGAGATTTTTGTATTGATAGGAACTCAAGACTAGATGATTCACAGTATCAATACAGTGAATGAACAATCTCAGGAAAATAGCAAATGCATGAAAGAAAAAAAGAACAGACACTCTAAGAGCAGGGTAGAGCTATGCCCCTCACCTCCTCTCTCTTTTTCAGCCTACAATTGAAAAATACAATTTGTTTCCCAACATGCATTTCCTACCCAGCCCTCTACCCTTTTATATTTATTCTCTCTCTTCCATGTTTTAACTAACTCCTACCACATCAGTCAAGGCATGCTCCCCTGCATCTTTCTTCTGCCTTCTCGAATATACCCTCCACAGCATGGGCCTTGGATCTTCTTTTCTTCCTCCTTGGTCCATTAGCTCCCTATCATTCTCGGTTGGGGGATGAACAGTCTTATCCTCAAGATGCAAATCAAGAAACTAATGTTGGATAATAAACACATCCCCCCAAGTAGCATTATCTATACCCCCATCTTTCCATTGGACTAACCATTGAGGCACAGATTCCCCATATCTATTGATTGTGCAATGGGCCAAAATACATAGAGAAATAAGAGAGGTTACCAAATCCGGTTCCAAACCTGCTGGAAGAGAAGGAGAAATCCGGAACACGGGGTGGATTTTCGCACTTGGAGGCAATTCTAGCTGGTAAGCAACAGGACCAATTCGCTGGACAATTGGAAACGTACTATAATAACGCGGGGCCAACTTGGTGTGGATACGGGAAGTCACTGATGACTAATGGTGGGGCTTCAACTTGACATATACGCTATCCCTAACAGCAAACTCCACGTGACAGAGGTGTTTGTCCGCCATAGCTTTCATGTTGGATTGGGCATAGGCAATATGCAGTTTAAATTGTCTCAAAGCCTCATTCATGTCATGCAATTCCCTACCAACAGCCTTCACTTGGATCCCCCTGGCACAAATTGGAAAACAGTTGGGGCTTTGTGCCTATAGACTGCTTCAAAAAGGGTGGTGTTGATGGACACGTGAAAAGTGGAATTGTACCAATACTCAGCACAAGATAGCCAATAAGGCCATGTTTTTGGTTGATTAGTGGCAAAACACCTCAGATAAGTTTCAACACATCTATTGACCACTTAGGTTTGGCCGTCAGATTCTAGATGGTTGGCGGAACTGAGATTCAATTGGGTACCTTGGAGTTTAAAGATCCCCTGCCAAAAATGATTGATAAACAAAGGATCCCAATCACTAAGAATTGTCTTGGGCAACTCATGGAGGCGGATAACTTCAAACAAAATCTCAGCCAGTGAACGGGTAGTATACGGGTGTTTCAATGGAATAAAGTGGCCATTTTAGTGAACCTGCCAACCACAACCCAGATGGTGTCAAACCCCTTAGACCAAGGTAACCTATGACAAAGTCCATGGAAATCTCCTCCCAAACCTGTTCCGAAATAGATAAGGTTTGCAACAACCCCTTCGATACCAATGTTGACGCCTTATATCGCTGACACACCTCCCAGGCTCTTACATATTTTTGGACAGCCTTGGTCATACCGAACTAGTAGAGAAAAAAGGCTAACGGCCCATATTTTCTATAATATCCATAATGGCCTCCAATAACCGTGGAATCTATAGGAATTAGCAGGAATCACCAGCCTATTTTTGAAGAACAACCTACCTTGATGCTCCACAAAGCCCGATCTTGAGTTGGGATCGGCCCTCAAGTCATGTAAAACCTGCTGGATTTGGGTATCCTCATCTGCAACCTAAAGTAATTCCTTCCCTTTCACCCATTTTGGACCAAAAGACATGGTGCGCAATTCTCCCATGATGCTAGTTAGTCGGGCTAAAGCATCGGCTGCCCTGTTCTCCTTGCCCGATTTATAGCGAACCTCGAATTTGTATCCCATTAATTTTGCTAGCTAGTTCTGCTGGTCCATAGTAGTAATCCGCTGATGGAGGAGCTGTCGGAAACTTTGTTGGTCCGTGTAGACTATAAATGGGTGCCTGAGTAAGGTCGCCAATGGAGGATTGCAAGTACAATAGCCATGACCTCTTCCTCATAAGCAGATTTTAGGAGATTTCTATTAGATAAAGCTTTACTAAAATAAGCTATTGGCTTCCAATTATGCATTAACACAGCCCCTAATTCTCCTCTCGAAGCATCACATTCGATCTCAAATGGCTGGAAAAAATCAGGTAACACAAGCAAAGGAGCTGTAGTCAGCTTCTGTCTCAGGAGGTTGAATGCTTCTTGCGCCTTGCTGTTCCATTTAAAATATTTCTTCTTTGTGAGATCCGTTAATGGCTTTGCTATCTTGCCATATCCCTTGATGAATTTTATGTAATATTCGGTCAGGCTAAGAAATCCCCTTACTCCTTTAACTGTGGTTGGCTTTGGCCATTTCGAAACCGTTTTAGTTTTGTTGCAATCCACCATAACCCTAGCTCCATTAATTATGTGTCCCAAGTACTCGACAAATTGTTGACCGAAACTGCACTTCTTGCAATTAACCACATGCTGGTGGTTGGCCAACACCTTAAGCAAAGACTCCACATGTTCTAAGTGCTCTACCCATGTTCTACTGTAAATTAAAGTATCATCAAAAAATACCAATGCATGCTTACGCAACATAGGGTGGAAGATGTCGTTCATAGCATATTAGAAGGTGGCTGGGGTATTCGTCAACTCGAATGGCATCACTAAATACTCATAGTGGCCATCATGAGTTTTAAAGGCAATCTTCTCCACATCAGAATCACTCACCCTAATCTGATGGTAACCTGATTTAAGGTCCAATTTGGTAAAAAATTTAGCCCCTCATCACAGGAATAGGATACTTATTTGGGACAATGGCCTTGTTCATTGCTCTATAATCAACACACATGCACCATGTATCGTGTTTTTTCTTTACCAATTTGACTGGACTTGAATATGAACTTTGGTTGGGTCTCATTTTACAGGTGTTTTGCCTGGAAAGGCTGCAGTAATGCAGTTGTGTAGTGGCATTAATCATTGTTACGTGATGCATATTATTCACTCTGGAATTCCGGAAAGTCTGCAGTTTCTGCTTGAGGATTCTACACTTCTAAAAGTTCATAAACTTTCTTCCATAAGTTTATAAATTTTTGTTCATATATTTCAATTGTATTATCCAGTGCAATGCTCATTATATCTGCAGGTTGGAGTTGGCATCGGTGGTGATTCTGTTAAACTTTTTAAAGACCATCATGTGTCAATTAAAGCAGTGAAGGACCTTTCCTATCTGGCGAATAAAAAATTTGGTGGGGAACCCAAAAGTTGGAGTCTCCAATCTCTAACTGAGATGCTTGTATCTAGAGAGGTATTTGTCCCCATCTAACTAGTGATGTTGGGAAAAATTCCTGGAAGTCTTCTTAAAGTAATGATGTCTTTGCAATCTTATTCCTTATGGCCCATATCCAGTTATGATAAATCACTTGAATATATTATTTAAACAATCAGGAAAGCAGGATTTCAACCTTGCAACTTAATTTAATGAATATAGACCATATTCACGCTAGGTGACATTGCAATATTACAGCATAGGGCAGTTATCTTACTTTGTTGTAACAGATAGAAAACATCCTTGAAAAGTTTGATGATTGCTGGACCACTCGCAGGTTTGGGATAAAACATTTGTTAGCTGAAGATGTAAAAAGAAAAAAATAATAGTAATAAAAAAAGGTAGAAAATATAAGCAAGCTGGGAAAGAAGCTTCCATGCATTGTCCATGAAAAACTTCCCCTAAATTAATGATCGTAAGTAGTGTACAAAACCATTGTATGAAAAGTAGTTTTATGTTGTGAAAGCTATGATAGAGAATCCTCTTCTGGGAATTTTGTGTCTGGCTCCAAATTTTGAATCTAAGGCATTCTATTGCAGATAGAGTAATATAATGTGCTCGTAATTGGACACGGCATTTTTCAGGTCTGCAGTAGTGAGATGTTCAATATCTACTAATGACTTTTGTAGTTATTGTAATTTCCAAGGTCCTCTTTATGTCTCCTGTCATCTTTAATAATTTTTCCTGCCAATCTATTATGTCATCAGAGATTGTTCTGCCGAAGTGTAATCAATAGTTATTAGTTGACAACATTTAGGCATCAGTCTTATAGTCTTACAAACACCTCAAATGACAGACTGGGATATGATGTCTAATGTCTTCCAATTGATGTGGCCTTGCTTCTGATGGGAAGTCCTAATGAAGCTGCTTAAATTTGCAGCTTCTGAAGCCGAACAAAATCAGATTGGGAAACTGGGAAGCAGATGTTTTATCAAAGCAGCAAATAGAGTATGCTGCCACAGATGCTTTTGCTTCATGGCAGCTTTACCAGGTAAATTCCCTGTAATTGGCTTTACTGTAAGGTTGGTTTTAATGATAGCATTGTCACTCTCTTTTTTCTTTTCGTGCATTGTTTTTTAAATGATATAGGTCTTGAAGAATCTCCCGGATGCGAAGGTTGCAACTGAAGAAAGAAGCGAGGAACTGCAGCTCATGTCACAATAAGCAGGTTTACTGTTATCAGCACTAAACATGCATGCCCATAAGAAGATCAAATTGATTGTGGCATTTATTTATCATGCCAAAGGCTGTATGCCAAAGAATTATTGCTTAAGATAACCCTGATCTTACAAATTTTATCATTGAATTTGATTAGCATTGCATATCCGTTTATTAACTAGAGATGGTATATCTCATTCTCTACAAAAATTTTCTTTGGAGTGATGATATATAAACACAATTATTTTAACTTACTCATAATTTGCCAGAGTTGAGTAGGACCACTGTCCCAACCAAGTTGGTTCTGGTTGGTGGAAAGATATAGGCCATATTTTTTAAAGCATTTGAGATGAAAATGGGCATGTTAGGGTTCACTGTCAAATAATTGTTTTGCAAAGGCAAAATCATTGGAAATGTGAGTGGCATGTCTCAATCAAGATCTCAAATGGACGTCCGAATTTCTTGGTTGTAATCAAGAGAAAAACCCAACACAGCACATGCCTAGCACATGGTTAAAGAGACAAAAGGTGGTGTCAATTTTCTCTTGTTTGCTGTTGCCATGCAATTGGAAAAAAAAAAAAAGTCATGAATAAAATCCTAACAAATTCAGTTGACATGTAAATCATTTTAGCTGTAAAATGGATTCTCTCTCTTTTTCTTTTGCATGTTTTTCGTACTTTATTGGTGTACCATCCTTTTTTATTTATTTATTTTTTTTGTACCCTTTTGTTGTTTTTATTGTTAGCTTTGTCATTTGTTAAACACTTGTTTCCTTCGATTTCTATTTACATCTTTCCCTTTTTTTTTTGGGTGGGGGGGAAATTTTGTTTATTTTTGAGAAATTTTTCAACAGAAAATTATATATTTATATTCAAACAGGGGAATTGGTGTGCCACCGACATCCACAAGAGAACACTTCTTGATAAAAACAATTCTATTAGTCACCAAAATGTTCCCCGGTATGATCCTAAGAGAACACTATAAATAAGGGTCAAATTTTAGCATAATAGGTGAATTCGTTTCAATTTATCAACAAAAAGTCTTAAATTTAATCTTTGAACTGCTCAATCTATAAAGTGATATTATTAATTTATTTTTCTATGATAAATATTATTTGTAATTTTATGAGAGATGTAATTCTAGTGTGCAGGTATCTGGCTTATCCAATTATCTGAATGTACATGATCGGACAGTTCAAATGCGTACATGCATCGAATTATTACTCATTTTATGACTTTCTATGATGCACAGTTTTTTAAATAAAAAAATATTATTTTTTATTTACTTAACAATAATTTATTCAAGTCCTATTTTAATTCGCTTATAATTCTTAAAATTTTAAATTATGTACGATGCTATCCAATTTGTATCAGCTGAGCTATTTGCCAAATGTATATCCAATGAAACCATAGATGTGGATAAATTTCATCTCGAGATCATTCAATTTTTGTTAAGTATTATTGTAATTATTTTTTTTATTTATAACTATAAAATACAATTTTATAACAACAAAATTAAAATCACCGAAAAAAATATCATTTTGATCAATTGGGGGAATGCATCTATGTTGCAAATTTTCCATTTATGACTCTTATTTTTCTTGAAATTATGTTCCTATGGCCAACTTTGCCACGCAGGCCAAATGTTATCAGTAATTAACTAAAAAGACTTGGCACATTAAATTTTCATCCAATTGTGAGTGGAAATCAAATGAAGGTTGTGAATTCCATAAAAAAGAAAAAAAAAACTTGGGATTTTAATGAACAATCACTGAGAAATTAAGATTTTAATGTGTCTTTTAAGTTATTATTATAAGTAATTGTTAATAAATTAATATTTATATAGTTAAGGGAATTTAAGAAAATAAAACATTTTACTGTACAATATGATACACTAATACAGCATCATATAATACAGTGTATTTATATATCCTAAGAAGTTTATCCTATCTTTCAAGCTACAAATAAGACTTTTGATCAAAGCTTAGATTATACGATGTAATTAATTAATAGTATGATTATAATCACACATAAGTAACATAACAATAATTTCTACCACTAAATTAATTTATACTTTCTATGACCCTACAGAATTTGTGACATTGTAAATGGTGATGTCTAGAGTTTTCATTTTCAGAAGAACAAGCTTTTAGTACAAGCAAAACAGGGTGGGGGATAGATAGAATGAGTACACACTTAGATATTCTGTAGTCAAATTCAAAATTTTGTTATTATTTTTAATTACTCAAAAAATAATAATTATAAGTAATGTCTCTTTCATTCATTTCCAGATGGGACCAAAATTATTAATCACTTTCAATTTTTATACCTTAGGGCTTTTTGAAGCTTCCACCACACCATTCATGGGATATTATTTTTTATTTTTTTAATTGGATTTTTCTAATTAGAAAATTCTTTATAAATATTTTTAAAGTGTTCGTCAAAACATACTATATTAACGGTAAAAAATTCAAAAATATATATTTTTTTTGTTTTTCATTCAATGGGTCATGTTTAATCCATTCGCTACATACAATTATTTAATCATCAGATAAATTTAAAGCATTTAAGTAATATGAAGAATTAATGGGTGGGATGTGGAATTGAAGTAGAATAGGAATAGAATTGACCCCAATTGCATGTGGGTGGGCCTATCGATCCATTACGCAAACCTTTCTTATTCGAAATGCAAATAAGATCACATGTGGAGGTGCCATAATGCCATTCCTCTAAGGGCAACTTCCACTTTGATTTTTTTAAAAAAATAAAAATTAATTCTTTTTAATAATTAGATCTTTTGAGCCAAAATGAAAATAAAATTTTAATAAATTATAAAATTTTTAGCCGTTTAAACTATATATAAATCCATTTTAACCATTACTGAACTAGAGTGGATGGCACATATATATATATATATATATAATTACATCTTTTTAAATATGAAAAAATTAAACAGCCATCACTTGTCAAATTCTCGTTAGTTTACCAACCATTGCCGGAGAACATTGAATAGCATATATACTTTTCTACTGGCTTTTTTTAAAAAAATAAATAAAATAAAATTGAACTACCTAAGACTTAGTAAAATTCAAATTTTGCCATATTATTCATATATCTTGCCACTTAGGTGAATATATAGTATAATTTAGAGTATAAATATTTAATTTAGTTTGTAGTTATGTGCATGAGCAGGAGTATCTGCCCATTCCCTATTGTATATGTTATAATATATATTTATATGAATACTTAATTATTTTAAGTTTGCAACTATGAATATATATAGAGAGAGAGAGAGAGCAAGAAAATAAGTAATTATGAAAATAAAAATTGATTTCATAATATATTAAAATATGCAAAATTAGGCATATGTCATATTAGTGCCTACTAGGTGTTTCATAGATTACAATTGAAATCATGCCTGGAAATCAAGAAACTTCTAGAGTTTTGAATATTCAAACCTAAAATTTGTAATAATGTTATTTTAAAAATAATTACTTGCATAGTTGACATTTTTTTTTAATTTTACAATAAGCAAGCTTTTTTAATTGCAAAAATAGAGAAGTTACTAACAATTTTTTTTAGGGGAAGAAAACAGATAAAACCAAACCAAGAGGAGGCGACGAGGCGTGAAATACAGACGCCCATGATATCAGCGAGAAGCAGATGGTAAGGATTATGGGGGGATCCTATCAAACCGCATGAAAGTGATACTCTACCTGAAAGCAAAATTTGTCATACAGTCAGCAATGGCATTGGGTTTTTCATTGCAAACTTACTTCTAATTCTAATCAGACCCATATTAGTAGCGTTGTGCTGTTCTTTGTTATAGCATGCACAACGCTATTATTATCGATTTGAATATCAACCTTGCGAAAACCTCTATTACAAGCCTATGCTAATTAAACTCCCTAGAGTTCAGCTCTATAAGCACTATAAGAACAGAATAGCCTCCGAGAACACCTTCTGCACTGGCCTCAGAGATACTAACAAGCAAACCCGAAAATAGAGCACCAGTGCAAATTTCTCTTGCTACAAAAATTATCTTCCGAATTCCTTTTTGATAAATCCTGAAATTTTATAAGAAGGTGAGTCATGTATGGTGAACAAGGTGATACCGTACAGAGTAGGAAGTGAATATGAGGTAGGATCCGGTCGGGCCCAATAGAACTGAGGTCCTACAAAAAAGAGGCTTGCTCTGTCGGATCGAATGTGGGTACTCTGATGATTAAGTCAATTTTAGACTTTTTAAAGAGATAAAAAAGTGTTATGCAAGATATGTATATTGAGATAATATTGTGTTTTGGAAATAAATATAATATTTATAGAGGTGAAAAAAGCTATTTGAAATTTCTATTTTAGTGTAAGAGTATAAAGGTTGCTACGTGATGTGTGATAAACGGGCGATGAGATGATGACGTATGTCAGAATTTTTTAACAGTATGAGGCCATCTTGACCGATCGGACCGTTCCATCATTGGACTTTTGCTTGATGTGCGCAAGATTTTGAAATGCTAAGCTTCTTGGCAAATCGAACCTTTTAGTTTGTTGGATCTTTTTCTATATTGGCTCTATTATTAAGAAATATTAAGCATTAACACTTGCCAACTAGTCCCTCAAAGATAGATTTAGAAATCCATCACAATCTCTAGAATCAAGTAACCTTTTCCAATGAGGCTTGACAAACAAACAATCATGTAGAGGATGAATACTTGACTGGGTACAAAAGTCCCCCAAAGGACACAAGTCATTATCAGACAAGCGACCGATTAGTTAAGAGCAAACTATGATTAACTAACCAAAGAAAAGAGAATTCATTGGAATCCATTCCAGTAAGAGCAAACTATTATTTTTCATGAAGTTTAAAATAATCATAATTGTATGTATTTAATTTTAATTTTTTTTAACAGTTAAGCAATAATTAATGGTTATCCAACCGCATTTAACGGTTTATCAGTTATAAATGGACATTATTTAAATTTTGATTTTGAAAAATTGACATTAATATTCTGAATTATAAAAATAAATTATGAACCAGTCGATCAATCCATGGCTGGTAAAACATATTTTATAGAATGCAATCAAAATTTCAAAGTAATTTCTTTACACACATTTCATGAAATATATACAAGCCAAAACAGCGGTGTAAAAAAATATAACTATCAATTTTGCAACAAAATACAAATGATAATAAAATAATTTATTTTTATTTAATATTAAAAAAATGCAAATTGAAGTGGATATATATTTTTATTGATATATGTAATTGGATAGTTGTGAAAGAAGTCTCATTTGTATAAATCATACACGTATACCATTTCATTTTCATTTTCATTTTCATTATCAATCATATATCATTGCCGACAAATAATTAACAAAGACAAAACCATTATTGTCTTCTAATATATTGTATACTTTAGTGTAATTATTTTATTTTCCGGAAATGTCCAAATCCAACCATATGGCAACAACTTGTTCACTCCAAAGTTTTGGAAATTAATTTAATTGGGAAAATATCTTCCAGCTTTTTTTTTCTGAAATTATGGAATTTAGGGGGAAAACCTATTTTCTTTAATTCTTAATTATTACTCTCTCCGTTCTTTTTTATTAGTCACTTTTATTATTTTCATCAAGATTAAAAAATAATAAATAAGTTTAAATTTAATATTAAATTACGTGATCAATGCTAAATTATTAAATCTGATTGGTTCTAATTTTATTAGGAACGAAAAATAAATTATAAAAGCAAATTAAATTGCATTAAAAGTTTAAAAATGACAGATAAATAGAATATAAATTTTACTCAAAAGTAATAGATAAAAAAAACGAAAAAAATATCTTTTTTATTAAAAAAATGTTATTTTAAGTCTTCCATTTTCATAATTCAAAGGAAGCATCCAGATTCCAGATATTAGGCAAGGTTGCATTGACTAGTGCCATTTAAATATGTCTAGACTATTTTATTTTAAATTATAATTTCCAATTTAAAATTTGAGAAAACACAAAAAAAGTCAAAATGGATATTACTAAATGTTGATGGTATTACAAACATGTAATTATTTTATATATTTATATATATATTTAGTATAGTAATTGATAATAAAAAAATAACGATCCACACCATTTTCAAATTTGTGAGGATTTTGCGTTCCATGTATAAATTAACTAATTAATTAGAATGTCAATTGCAATCTAATATTACATTTATAGCTAATTAAATAATCCACACATGCGTTTGGTGATTTGACCATAAAAGGTTTAATTATATTAAGTTATATTTGCATAATTCTAAGAGTGGGATTCGCGAATAATAATGTCCTTATTTAATTTTATTATTAAATAGCTAAATTTAAAAATATACGAGTTGAAAAATTATTCAAAGACTTTTATTCTATTTAAAAGGATGAATAAAGAAAAACTCATAGCCAATATATATTATTTTTTTTTAATTAGTTGCCTACAAACTTCTATCTCCAAGAGTATTAAATTGGCAGTAAATTAATTAGAGCTAAACTAAATAAATTGAATAGAACTTTAGGATTAGTAAACATACAAATTATTTACTAATTAAATTAATTTTATAAGTTAAAAAGTCACCAAATAATTGAAATTCCCAGTCCTAATTAATGAAAATTTTGTAGTAATATATAAAAAAAGAGAAGATGAAATTAATAAAAATAAATGATGTAATAGGAATGAAAATGACATAAATGGAAGGTTCTTAACTTCTTGTCGAAACTAAGACTGCCGACAATTTTAGAGAGAGAGAGAGAGAGATGTCTCTTTCCCTTCCAATTAGTAGTTACTAACCGAAAATGACTAATCCACCTTTTCTTTTACCATTAAGATTTTATTGCATTATTTAATTATTTTCTTCCTTTATCTATTTTTTGTTTACTACAATTTATTTATTTTTTAAAAAAACTATTAGTTATTAATAGTTCTTACTTAGGAAATTAACAAAAAAACTATCAATTTTCGCCATCATGTCAATGGTTGAAATAAATAATGCACATAAAAACGAATAGTTAATCACATGTGTAATATTTATGCTTTTAGTAGCGCACTGAATTATCCTGGGAAGTAAGAAATTAATATATTTAAGCAAAACCTTTTTTTAATTTTTTTATTAAATTCTAAAACATTTATTTGATAATATTAAATACTTAAATCGTTATTTTTTTTCTGACATACTTTATCACTTATTTTCTTAAATTTTCAAAATTATATTTTTTATTTGAAATCAATTTCTTATTTCAAAAAAAAAATCAATTTCTTTCTTGTCCAAAATTTATTTTTTAAAATTCATCCAAAATTTAAAAAATTACTGCAAAATACTTCAAATCAAACTCAACGAGAGTCTATCTATATTAGGAATTTTATAATTATTTTAGCCGGAAATATTAAAATTATTTTGGAGAACAAATTCTTTTGGCTAATCACCAAGAATATCTCCTTTAGGATTATTATCAAACTCTCACTCTTTTAGGGGTTTAATTTTAAATATCTTGGAATCTATGAAAATAATTTTAATATTTAAAATAAACTCATGATCTCTAAGTAACTCTGTATTTCTAACCAGGAGAGTAAAAGTTCTTAATATAAAATAGACTCACTTGATTAGTATAGAGTCTCGCTCGAAGTATTTTAAAATAATTTTATATGTTATAAATGGATTATAAAAGAAAAAACAAATTATAAAAAAGAAAATACATTGATTTGGAATTATTAAAATAATATGCAAGTAAATAAAAAAAATAATAGTTTGAGAGTTTAATTTCACCAAATAAAAGTACAAAAGTTAATGGCAAACATTTAAAAATTTAAAAAACGGTTTCCTTAAATTTTTTTTTTATCATTATCTTTTCAAAGAAATATTTTCTTAATTGGATAAAATATTACGGAAGTCCTACGGCTATGCTATTTGCATGGGTCCCTTCTAATGCCCGGACTTAACTCTCGGACTTGATTTTGAGAATGACATAGCTTAATTTATAAATAGATAGATGTATCTGATTTAAATTAAAATTTATTTTTTTAATATAATTATTGATACTGTTTAAATCAAATTAAATTGCTCGTTATGAGAGTAAATTTCTCTTAATATTGTAAAATTTACTTTTTTAATTATATATTTTTATACTTTTAAAATTATAAATAATACCGAAAATAATCATTTTAAACGAATTAAATTGTAGCTTACCTTTTGTACTTTTGTCAAGTAAAATAGTAAATGCTTCATAATGTGGAATTAAATGTAATATTGTAAAAAAGTGCCCATTAATTATTGACTCCTAAGTCTTTGTACTTTTGTAGGACTTAAAACTCTTTCTATATTTAACAAATAATTAAACTAACTACCTGTAAATGGACAAATTAACTACCTGTCACAACCCCATGCACTTCATTTATATATATATATATAATTTTAAAAATTATATAATTGATAATACTTCTGTATACAAATAATTGCATTAGCTTGCAAGTAATATAAGGTAGCCAAGAAATTAAATTAAAATCAATTCGATTCAATTGAATTTCTTTGAGGTTTTATATTTTGAATTTTCTCAATTTTATTCTAGAAATCATTGACATGTAAATTAAATGTGCTGCAGTGGAAGTAAATTAATTGAATGGATCAGAATTTCTTATATAGCATTTTATAATTACATGAGTAAATAATTAATTTAAATTTTTAGTAAAACATAAGCTAAGATACGTTAATTATTTTGCATATCTAAGTTATAAGTATAAAGTGATCTTATAATTATTTAAATAATTCCTCATCTACTTTTTTTTTTAATATCTACTTATAATTGATATACTTGAATTGATGGGGCAATGGTCAAAATGAGGCTCCACCTCACATTTTATTTCTATTGTTAATTATTTTTATTTGCTTTTTAAAAGCATAATAATTCCCAGTCTAAACGTCTATTCTTTAGAACCCTACCGTTGCATAACTTACATTTCTATTGTGGTAGAAAATACAAATTAATGTTAATTAGACATAATTTCCCTTTTTTCATAAAAAAAAGCCTACCTCTCACTTAAATCATCATCAATTATATTAATGTAATAATGCTTAATAATAATACATAATTATTTCCATCAACCCACATGCATCATTATATGCTTTGTCTCTACTGCCTCTTTACTTAAAGCTTCAAAATATTTCTAAAATGTCATTAATAATACTCTCTAATCTATCACAGTAAAACTATAATTTATAAATAAATACAACATAAACAAAAATTTATTGAAAAAATCGGATTACATGTTTGAGGCAGATTTTAAATATTTTCGGATGAATTTTTTAAATTTATAATCGAATATGACCTTAAAATTTTCAATTTTTTTTTAAATTCAAGTTACTACTTCGTATGAGTTAGGGTCGAATTTTCACTTGGGATAAAAATTAATAGATTAATATTTTTATTCATTTTTTTTGGTTTCGCTTATTGCATATTAAACAAAACTCTTAAATACTAGTAGTCATTTCTTGACCATTCATATATTATGATATATATCCAAAATTGAATTAATAATCTACTATTTTTGCTTAAAACTAACGAATTGTTCTGTAATTTTAATTAAGTGAAATATGTAAAGAAAATTTAAGGGCGAAAAAAAATTACAAACTTTGAAGTAGATTTAGTAGCTAAACTTTGTATTATGTGATGTAGGAGAAATTTTCTTAGATTATATTTGATTTTATGTAATGAAAGCTATATTTTTCTCCTTTACAAAATAAATAAATAAATGAGGCCATGTGATGGGATCTTATTTAAACAAATAAATATATAGGGAATTATAAAATTTACGAAACTTCCTTATAGCTTCCTTTGGAAACGGCATCGTCCGGAGATATTTATATTTTGGGATCCTAAAACTATGAAAAAAAAAGAAATGATAAAGCGTAAAATATTTTTATCTAAAAAAGAGAGTTGGCAGCTGTCGTTCTCGATCGGATGACTGTATCCTACAAGAAAGAGCATCCAATCTGACCAGGCTTTAGAACTCCGAAGTTTAAATTAGTAACTTTCTAGAAAGATAATATTTAGAAAGAGAATCTCAAATGTTCAATATCTTGTGTCATTGTACTTTTAGCTATTTATAGGAGATAAATTAGGAGTATTTGGGACGTGATAACTGTCAGTTGGAGCAGGTAAGCGGCAAAGTAACAGGGGATGAGTAAAAGGCATGGGTGCTAACTTATATCAGTGGACTGATAGGACGTGTTGTCTTATCAATCCGATCGGACGTTGTACTCTCTTGTCATTTCTTCCAGCTCACGCTTTGTCCTTCTTACTAATAGGGTTTGGACCCTGTCAAATGCTATTGAACCGACTAATTGGACTTTGAGAAATATTTTTTCCGTGATTATCAGGAATAAACTACTAATTAGCGACAGGCATAGTTCCTTTGCGAATTAGCAACTGTTTTGTATGTTTTACAAGTTTGTGGTGATAAGCTATATTGACAATTCAGTAATGAATTTAGTGACCAAAATGCAACAGCTGGGCAAATTCTGTCGCTAAAGTTTGATAATATAAGGTTCTTTCAAAACAAATTGATAAATACTTCGCTACGAATGAAATGTTAGTGGCAACTTTTTGGAGAATAATTAAAAATAGAAATTCATTTAAATAAATTAACAAAATTTGGGTATTCGATAATAAATATTATATATTAGTTACTTAAAAAAAATACGTGATTTTCTCCACTCGAAAAGAAAATATTTACAGTCTCTATGCTTATATCTATGGTTATATGTTAAATGAACCTCTTATGATGAAAAAAAAAGGTGAAAGTAGAGGGTAGTCACTCACAAAGTAAGGGGGCAATTAAATTAAAAGCAAAAATATACTTTCTTAATTGAACTTAAATCAATTTTAAATTGAATAAAAACAAACATGTCCTCATAATTCAACTTAATCCGACTTCAAATTTAATAAAAATCAAATTCATCCTCCTTAAAACTCGATTATATTTCAATAATTTAATTATTTTAGAAACTCATAAATTTGACTTTTGATACTATCCATTGAAGTTTCATCAACAATTAAAAAAAGGGTATTTTATTGTATAAAAATATGAAAAATCAACTGCATAACACAAATGCAAAGTAATTAATGTTGAATTGTTCGATTAGATTAGATGATTAACATATATATGGCTATTTTCCTTATAAAGAAATAACATATTAAAATTTTAGCTCTGCCCGAAAAATGGAGGATCTAGAGGCAACGTGAATAAGGGCATGCCTTGACAAAAATGTACAAAAAAATATATATATATATAATTCCACCTCATGAAATTTGAAATGGCATGGCATGATTAATCCCACCGACTATTTTTAGGGATTTAGTTTAATCAATTACCTTTGCAGCAACTTTGAAGCTGAGTACAGGCAACTCAAAATTAGCATACATTACTAAGAAGATGTGTCGGTGACACTAATTAATATGAGCATAATCAGAAACTACATTTACCATTTTTAATATAATTATAGTTTTGTTGCTCAGTTTAAAACCTAATCTTCATCATGTGATTATTTCCACAAGCATCAATTAATTACTGTTCACAATTTGTCCGAATTAATATTAATATTTTTTCAATTGATTTTTCTCTAAAATAAGGTAGTAACAATTTCTATTTTTATTAAAAAATAACAATTGATATTTGTTTCACAATTTATTTACTTTTTTTTATCAAAATAAGTTGTCGATTGAAATAATTTGGAGATATTTTTAGTATTTGATGTGATATTTTCATATGTTTTAATGACAAATTTAATATAATATTATTATTAAATGGAAAAATAACAATTATCGGTATTATATGAATTTCACATATATTTAATCCAAAATAGATATAAAAATTCTTATGAAATACGAAATTAAAAAATATAATAATAATTTTCAAATATCAAATAAAAAGTTCTGACTTGTATTTTTTACTGTTAAAAAATTAAAGTAAAAGGTGTACAAAAGGAATTCTGAAACACTTTTCAATTAAAATTATATGAATTTATTTGATTAAAGTTTCGCATTTTGAAGCTCCACTTTGTATATCCTTCTCATAATAATTTTCTTTTTCTGAAATATAGTTTTGTGCATGATTGAGAATGTAATTGTCACTAAAAATAGTGAAATCCGTACACACAATCACAGAAAAGAAAAGAAAAAGAAAAAAAAGAAAAATCAAACGCAATAATTTAACGAAATTCATCCAATAATATATATGCCTTTGGAAAAAATAAAAGACAAATTCCATTATAAATTAGAAAAAGGGTATAGATTGAATTTCGGTCCTAAACCCTTAAAAAACTCTGGGTATTTTTCTCAAAATTCTAAAGTCTAAATTGGCTGAATGAATCTCGACCATACAAAATATGCAAATAATATATTATTTTTTTAATCCATTCGACTCAAACCGCAAGCTCCTCATATCCAATCATAATTGAAATCTACTTAATTTCAAATCAGATAAATAATAATAAAAAATTTATTTAAAAATAACTGCTATAACCTTATCAAAATTACAGATATTTTTTGAGTAAAAACTTAATCTTGATAGAGAGAAAAGATCAATGAATTTGGGGGAAAACATCCCAAGAACAAGAAGGTTCAAACAGTGGAGAGACTCTAGCAAGTTATCTCAAAATTATTACATTTATTAATCCAAATTAAATTTATATCTGGTCTACGGGATAAAATATGCTTACAATATGAAAGAATTATGCCAAACTTAACACTGCAGTTTCAAATGATAATTACTTTAAATTAGTACCAATAAATACAAGCTTATTGATAGTAATTTTATAATTTATAAACTATATAATAATTCAAGTTGCATAGAAAAAAAATATAATTACTATAAAATGGCGCCCAGCCCACTTTTTCTTCTCTTCTCTTATTGTTGGGTTAATTTAATTCGTAATCGTTAAAATTTAACGATTTTAATGTTATTATCACTGTACTATAATTTGTAACGAAAAAATAATTTAATTTAATTTATATTTTATAATAAAAAAATTATAAAAAATGAAAAATAAAAATTTGGTCATCGAAAAAATAATTCAGCTATTATTTTAATTTATTATTTGATTTATTTATTTTAACGATACAGTTCGTATAACATTAATATAAATATTTTTTAATTTGTATAATATTAATTCAATCAAAATAAAAGTTAAATTATTTTTTTATAGTTAAATTACCGATTTTTTCAATTTTTGTAATTTTTTATTATAAAATAAAATTTTAGTTATTTTTTTTATAAATTATAATATAATAATTATAATATTTTAATAGTGGATGAAATTTTTGTTTTATTATTTTGTCACAAGTTAATAATAAATAATTAAAAAAATCAGTTACAGTAAGAGAAGAATATAATTGAAAAGTAAAAATAAAAACAAAGTGGTCTCCAACCAACACCAACCCCATACTTCTCTCTCTCCTCTTTCCTTTATAATCTTCCATTTCTTCCCTCTTCAAAATTTCAGGGCTCGAATTCTGATTTCAGCTCTACGTTTTCTCTCTTCCCAAACAAAAACATTTGAGCCCTTTTCTTTTCTTTTTCAACGCACAAAACACAATTGCAACAATGGCTTCTCCACCCGACACAAGCAAAACCATTAAGCTCGAAAAATACAGCAGCTATATCCGACGAATTCACACCACTAAACTCCTTAATGCTTCTTCTAAAATCCTCTTCAGATCTTCTCTTTTCATCGCTCTTCTTCTTATTCTCTTCTTTACCATCAACCATCCTCACATTTCCGATCACACTTTTCACCATCCTCACCACCACTCCTTCCTCTCCACTTCTTTCTTTGCTTCCTCCTCCGCCGTGGGCGACGCTTCTTGGGAGAAACAAGTCCGTCACTCCGCCACCCCTCGCCGGAAAAATGGATTCTCCGTTTTGGTCACTGGGGCAGCTGGATTCGTCGGATCACACTGCTCATTGGCTTTAAAGAAAAGAGGTGATGGAGTTCTTGGATTGGACAACTTTAACAGCTACTACGATCCATCTTTAAAAAGAGCAAGACAGCAATTATTACAAAAACATCAAATATTTATTGTCAAAGGAGATCTAAACGACGGTCCATTGTTGTCGAAATTGTTCGATGTTGTTCCTTTTACTCATGTTCTCCATCTGGCAGCTCAAGCTGGTGTTCGTTACGCAATGCAAAATCCCCAATCGTATGTTAATTCCAACATTGCTGGGTTCATTAATCTTCTCGAAGTTTGCAAATCCGCAAATCCCCAACCCGCCATTGTTTGGGCATCTTCAAGCTCCGTTTATGGATTAAACACGCAAGTTCCTTTCTCAGAAAATCACAGAACAGATCAACCAGCAAGTCTCTACGCAGCTACTAAAAAAGCCGGAGAAGAAATAGCCCACACTTATAATCACATTTACGGGCTTTCACTCACCGGCTTACGGTTCTTTACAGTTTACGGTCCATGGGGCAGACCCGACATGGCTTACTTTTTCTTCACCAAGGATATATTACAAGGGAAGCCAATAGACATATACCAGACGCAAGATGAGAAGCAGGTGGCGCGTGACTTCACATACATAGATGATGTGGTGAAAGGGTGCGTAGGGGCGTTGGACACGGCGGAGAAGAGCACCGGGAGCGGGGGAAAGAAGAAGGGTCCGGCACAATTGAGATTGTACAACCTGGGGAATACGGCGCCGGTTCCGGTAGGGAAATTGGTGGCGATATTGGAGAATTTATTGGGCACAAAAGCCAAGAAACATGTGATTAAGATGCCAAGAAATGGGGATGTGCCTTACACTCATGCAAACATTAGTTTGGCATTTAAGGATTTTGGGTACAGACCAAGCACAGATTTGAGTACCGGGCTAAGGAAGTTTGTGAAGTGGTATGTCAGTTATTATGGGATTCAGACAAGGGTAAAAAAGGCAATTTCTATTATTGAGCATCCCGAGGATTGAGCTCAATCCGCTGTCAATCATCGTCATCCCATGGATGCTCTCTCTCTCTCTTTTTTTTTTTACGCTTTAATTTAATTTTGTTGTTTAGGTTAATTTTTGGGTATTTATTGTTATTTAATTGGGTCAAAAGTGTTGTCGCTGTTGGTGTCGATTATGCAGTAGAAAATTAAAATTATAGGATTTTATAGATTCGATACAGAAATGTGAATTTAAAGAAGTTGTAGATCTGCGAAGAAAGAAGTGTAATAAGATGGGCGGGGTCTACTGCAAAGGCTGTAGATCTCAGCCGTTGGATTTATAATTAAAGAAGGAAAAAAAAAAAGAAAATATATATTTGGATTGATCGACAGTCATGATGTCCATATTCTTCTGTCTTTGCTTGTGTTTTATTTTTATAAATGCTTTTCTTTTCTGTCGGTGGATAAATAAGCAGCTATTTATCCATTCATACTTATTTAATTAATTATTATTTGGATTCAATATTATTTTTATTTATTTTGAACAATAGAATCCAAGAGATATATCCTTTATTAAGTATTTTTTTTATATTTGGGATGTAAATTTGAAATTATTTTTCAATCAGTAGGAAGTTTGCAATATATTGTAGTTTATCATATATTAATTTAGTATTTATAAATTATAATTATTTTCTTAATGATGTTTTTTGCCTTAAAAAAACTTTTTCCTTTCACATAGTTTTTTTTTAGAGGTGAGCAAAAAAAAATCGAAAATATGGTTAACCGTAAAATTAATCCGAAATCGAATTGATTTTTACGGTTAACCGATTCAATGAACTCAGTTACGGTATATATATATATATATATATATATATATATATATATATATATATATATATATATATATATATATATATTCAATTTTTTTCTATTTCTCTTAAAAATTACATAAAATAATATTTTAAATATATTTTTATTTTTATACCTTAATTTTTTATATTTTCCTACAAAATTTATATAATATTTTAAATTAAATTTATATTATGTAATTTTCTTTAATTATATAATAATATTTATATATAATATTCAATTAACTTCTATATATCTTATTTTTTTATCATATATTGATTTTTATATTTTATTTAATAGCATTTAATTAAATTTTTTTATATTTTAGAATTTATGTTATAACATTTAATATTATTTAAAGTTTATTTGACTTAGAATCAAACATATTAATTTTCAATAAATATCAAATCTATTTTATAATATTAGCTATTAATTTATAGAATATAAATTTTGATAAGTAAATTATATTTATTTCATAATTTTTATATTAAATTATTTTACATATTTAAAATTAAATTGAATTATATTTAATTTTTTATATAATTTTATGTTATAAATTTTAGCAGTTAACCAAAAAATATTGATTAATCAAATCGAAAAATTAAAATCGATGAATTGATTAATAAAATATAATAGACTGATTAATAGTTAATAATTTTAAAAAATTAATATTAATGAATGATTAATTTTTTTTACTTATAAACTAGTTTATAAACTAGTTAATCTTTTCACACTTATCTAGCTTTTAGGATGATGAGCTTTTGAATTCCCCAATTTTTCAGAAGAAACCAAATGATGGAATTGTTTGTGTAAAAGAGGGCTTGTTTGGGTAAAGACAAGGTGAATTATTTAACCATGCAATATTCCGGTACTTTCTACAAATGAAAAAGCCACATTTAACTAACTCATTATTTCTGACAAATAATAATAATAATAATAATAATAATATAAAAGTGGATGGAAGTTTTTTTCTATTTTAAATGATTTTATTTTTAGATAGATAAAATTGCACATGATTTTAAATTCTATATCGATTTGAGTCAAACTTCTCGGCTCGGAGATTTCGTGGCCATTTCTTTCTTCTTATTTTTTTAGTATCAAGAAATATATATATTTTTTCAATTTAACAATGCGCATCATATAATAGTATATTAATGTATCATTATGGCTAAAAATATTTTTGAATTATTATTTAAATAAAGAAATAAATAACTAGTTATTAAGAGTTACTTCATAATAAAATGTGTATTAAAAATAAAATAATATAAATTTGTGTTCTAACAAAATTAAAATTTTTCTAAATAGTTTTTAGTAAACAATGAATTAAATTAAGCATATACATAATTAATTTAGGTAAGAGAAATTTCACTAAAACCATACTAATCATTAAGTTTGTAAACTTATTAACTCTTTAACTTGGATTGAGTTTCAGTAACACAACTAAATCTTAAATTATTTATTTATTTTTTGTTTTTTTAGAGAAACATAAGTTATTGATAAAATTATGAATTTGAAAATGGGAATAGTCCATATTAGGCAAAGGAAATAAGTATAATAATTATTCATAATCTGTTGGCCCTATATTATCATTCGCCAAAGAATAAAGTCAGCTCATATAAATAAAATTTACATCAAAATCACAAAATCAACTTCAAATTTTATATTCAATTATATTCTCTTGAGATTTTATTTACTTGAGAATTGTGATGCAAGAAGTAACAAAATGTAACAAAATTACTAGCAAGTGATTAATAAATAAATATCTAAGAAAGGTCTTAAAACAGCCTAATTAACAAATAGTGAAAGAGGTTCAGAAGAAAACAATTCGTGAAAGAGACAATTTATAGATTTAAAAATTGACTTCCAATGGTCAACAGAAGTAAGGATGATCTGTAAGCACTAAACTAGGATTGCTAATTATCCAAATATGAATCATCCCATGCTGTCATTAACCCAAACTCAGCTTTTAAATCACCAACCCCATTGCTGACTTTGAACCCTTTTCACATTTATTTTTACTTCTTTTTTAATTGCAATGAGAAATTTCATAAGCTTTTCTATTGTTAATTTCTCATTATAGTTATAATTAGGAAAAAAATTTAAAAAATATATGATAACATCGGAATACCGAGCCGCTTTTGTAATTGAGAAAGTCAATATTACTGTTCGAGATCACTTGAAAAATGATATGGGATTGAAAATTTTAACTTGGAACATTCCGATAGTTAAATTAGTAAAGACCGTAGTTTAAAAAAAAAGAGTTTAGAGATCCTTTAAATAGCTGTAGACTTTCTTTATATAGTGTATACCTTATTAACATGGAACATAAATGTTAATATATGATTATAAGGGATAAATCATTAACTAAGACTATTCTTTTGTGGCTTAATTGTAGCTCAATTATCAATATATATAATTATTTATGATGTGATTCGTGCTCAACACATAAGGAACAACTATTATATATACACGTAAAAGTCAAATTACGTGTTAGGGACATTTGAACGGAATAAATTGACATTTACTATTGTGATAAGACAAATATCTATGCTCCTTATACCTCAAACTACGAAATACAACACATTTTTATTCAACTTCTATTATTATTATTATTATTATTATTATTATTATTATTATTATTATTATTATTATTATTATTATTATTATTATTATCCACTTGAAACCAGTTTAAAAAAAAAAAATCCCAAATGAAAAATCTGCACCGTTAGGATATGCACTGATTGCTTGAAATGATGCTTTTTTTTAATGATATTTTTTAACGTTTTTGATTTTATTATTATAAAACTATACTTTTGTTATTACAAATAAAAACATAGTAGCCATAAAAATTGAATAAATACGATTAAAATTAATCAGTAAAATTATTAAATGTGCATCAAGCTATTTGCAAGAGCCAACTTGATCGTCTTTTTCAGGAATTCCATATAATTCATGTGCGATTCATATCAACCAAATCTCAGTATAATCTTTGAATGGCATGTTTTGATCCTCTTCCCCCTTCTTATTAAACCCTTTATTTTTGTTAAGTCACTATTGATAGGTAGTCCATGCTGTCCATATTTATTATTGTACATGTTCATTGCTCAATCTAAAAAGCCCATGGGCCAAAAGATGAGCCCAACCCTATTTAGTTCTTTGTCATCCGATTCATATCGATCAAATTCATTGGGCTTCATATGAAAGTTTGCAATCGTGCCAAGCCTTATTTTCATTTTTTTAATCCTTCGCAGCCAACATGGCTAATAATGGAAGGACAAGCGACCATAAAACAGTGCATCCACCATTCCATTAACACAAATCTGTAATGCATCAACAAATTCAAAGTGGCACGACACTAAACAATGGCAACCAACAAATAACATGAACAACAGTAAGCTCCCAGAAACATGGAACTATTATGGTGAATAGGATGGATTCTCGAAAAAATCTGTACCATAAGGATGTTATGAACTGATACTTGGTGTTGCATAATACACCTCCCTTCCATTTATGGCCTTAAGGGTTAGCATATTTGCAATTCCACATCATGCAATGCAAATCCCCTGCTGCAGCAAACCACTTCCATCAAATATAATTCTTCAATACCAATCTAAACCAATGGAAACCAAGAAAATGCACAATTGCATATCTAAACTTGCCTGAGACATATTATATAATAAGGCAATAGCCAACACATAATGTAAAATAAGCAACAAATAATTTCAAACAAGTAATAACTAGCTAAATAAGCAAGCCTGCTCCAGCAACAACCGCTTCAAAAACCTTCAATGCTGAAGCTCATTTCCCCAAACTACCACAAACTGACTGATATTTATTCAAATCTTCTCCTGCTATTAAATGCTCCAGAATTGCCAGGTCCGTCATTTGCATAACTCACACGGATGTTTTGTCCCTGTAATTCCTGAAGAAGTAGAACATAGAACCAAGTAAGTAATTCAGGAGAGATAAATGCTCAAATCCCATTTAAACATTCTTTCCTAACCTGGCCATCCATGGCTGACAATGCCGAGGTTGCAGAGTCACCACTTGAGAAGTCAACAAACCCAAATCCTCTTGATCTCCCAATATCTCTATCCAAGACAACTCTTGTTGTGCACCCGAACCACAGATGTTAATTAATAAGTAAAAATACCATCGAATTCAGCTAAAATCTCAAAAATCATAATTTCATGTTTATAGGAGTCAAATAAGGGTAAAGGTTTTCACTAAATTAAGCAAGAGTTTTTCTTTTTTCCATTAGATTCCAAAAATATGCAAACAGGAAGGAGAGGGAGTAACAAAAAAATTACTTATTTACAAGATGATCAGTTAAAAGAAAACTTGCAGCTCAATTTATAATCCTCATTGTCATCCCACAGATCCTCTAAACGTAAAGCCAAATAACAAATATCAAGCTCAAAAGGAGAAAAGAATAAGAACTTCTCACTTGCTTCTATGAAGCTACTCCTGTGCAACTACTACAAAATGATCTGTAATAAACGTTGGACTTGGAACCTCAGACCCCCCCAAAAAAAAAAAGGATACAATAAACGTTCTATATGATAATGCAAAGTTGCACAATCACAACTTCAATCGAGAAAACAAAAACAAGCAGCCATTATAGTTAACACTAAATACAAATTAGCCAAACAATGCACCTTTGCTGTTAATTTCCCACGCACTAACTTTATTCCGTAAACAAAACCATCACAGATCTAAAATAAAAGCCAAGAATAACATTAATCTTACCAGTAACAACATCACCAAAACTAGAGAAGGCATCCTTCAGAGATTGGTCATCGGTCCCATAAGAAAGACCTAAAAACAGAGAAGAAAACAAAGTTAAAAATCCCACACGAATCAAAAACATGATCATTGATAAAGATAATCAATGATCAGTACCTCCCACAAAGAGCTTTGAAGAAGACATGTACCGAATAGAATTCAACATCGATGGCCCATTTTGTGAAACACTCAGCCTTATCAAGCTCCCGATCTTGTTACAGAAAGCCATTACTCCTGAAATCAAAGCAATTGAAACCAATTGGGTGATAGAAAATTAGAACAAATTGACAAAATATAGTAAGATAACACAAAAACCAAACAGCTGCAAATTAAGGTTTAAGAAAAGGCTTGCCTCTGAGATGAAAATCCAAGACACTTGAAGGGATCGGCTAGGGTTTAAGGAGTCAAGTGTGTTTGGTACTGAAAATATCTTCTTCTTTTATAGTAATTAAGTTTGCTAGGGTTTAAGGAGCCAATTGTGATTGGCTACATGTGCGTAGCTGCCCTCGCTCATACAAGCTATACCTTTTGAGATTAAGGAAAGATATGTTATAAACGTACACCTTCTTTATGGTTGATGATTTGATTATGCTGGAAATGCACGTAGGCTAATATTAATACTAGCTTATATAAACTGAAACCAAACCAAAAAAAAAGATGAAAATATCTCGCGCATGTGCGAACGTAGAGAAGATAGTTCAAGCATGCGTACATGCATGTACAATTTTTTTTTTAATTTTATCATTAAGGCAAAAGTGCAATTTGATTTTTGAAAATTTTCAAAATGTACAATTCAAAGCTTAAAGTTACTTTTTGTGTAATGTTAGGATTGAAGTTTGAAAAATGATGCAATATTATCCTACCCTTATGAAGCCGTTAGTTTGACCAATTGACGTCAGTTGACCAATGACGTGGCAAGTTAAATGACACGTGATAGTTCATATGACAAAACGTGACGAATGAAATGGCAAGTAGAGGACAAGTCAGTGACACGTGGCACACCTATGTACTGCTCATGTGACTAGTTAAATTAGGGTAAAAAAAAATTAATTTTTACTCATTATCTTCAATCTGCCAACTTCCATTGATTTCACTCTTCCTCTCAATTGCAACGGTTGTTCCTCTATTAACTTCGGCCTTCTTCTTATTTGTACATCTTGTTATATCACTCAACCAAGAAACCATCACGTCTTCATATAACTCAACCTCCTTGTCATCAGACATGCGATTTCGAACAAGGAAAAGTAACATGAGATTACATGAATGAAGTAACATGGCCCAAGTATTTTTGTGGTGATAAAGTGATTAGGTTAATTTCATGGAGCATATCAAATCTAGGAAGGCATTATCACAAATGCCCAAAATTTGGTGTAAGGAATGTAAGTATCACTTTGGTTTTTTATGTGAAATTTATTTATGATTTTGTAATTGTGAGATTGAGGGATTGTATTTTTTAGGTTGATGAATAGTCAATGGAATGCAATTTCTTTATTTGGTATGACACTATTGAAGGGATGAGAGAGAGAGGTCAATACTCCTACTGTATGATATGCATAAGGAGATAATGAAATTGGAGAAAGAAATTCTGAGATTGAACAAGAGGATCAAAAGCCAAGACATGAATATGCAAATGAATGAAAGTGATATGTATTTTGAGATGATGATGAGAATGAAGAAAGAGATCGAGGCTTTAGTGAGTTCAAGAGTTGTCAGTTGTGGTTGGTTTAGGTGGTTGATGCAAATGTTTTGTGCATTTATTGTTGGATGCTTGTTTATTGCATGTTTGAAATAGTTTTAATTGTATTTTTAGTGTAATTTATTTTTAATGGTAAAGTATATTTTGGATTTAAATTCAAAATTATATTGTATGGACTCATGAATTGGTTTTATGGTAATGTAATTGCACTCCAAAATGTATTCTTCATCTGGTTTGTACATGGGAGTTATTATCATGATGTTATAGATTTATCATATTACAATTAAGCACATACCTGCAATTTGTGTACATGCAAGAGTTATAGTTAAACCGATTGGTTTTTGCACACATCTGGTAAGCAACAATTTTAATTGAAAATAACAGATAATAAGCAACATATAATGCGAATGTCATTTAGTATGTTTTTAAGAAACATATCAACATCCATATGCTTATCAACTAATGCTGGTGACAGTCCATTACCTAAAAAAAATTACAAAATGATAGCTTTGGACTGAAAATCCAAAAACTACAAATCCTATCAAGTCACAAAAAATACAACCATTAATCATCCAGCATTATAGTTTCAAAATTTACATCTTAAAAACATATATATATTTTTTTGTTGTCTTAGATTTTCTCTAATTATTTTCTTTTTCCGAATCATGTAAAATAAGTGTCTTCTTTGTTGGAGGCTTGAATGGCAAATTTAATGGAAGTGGCACCTCATATCCATTGCCTTTTGACTGTATAAGTCTTAAACTAGTAGGAACATATTGTTTTTTCCTTGCATTGATGTTAATGTCCTTCTCATATGAAATTTGAAATTTCTTCTTACGATCTGAATTATGGTCTGGCATGATAGGATCTAGATCCTAATCATCAGAATTCCTATTACCACATGTATAGGATCCAACCACATAGATTGAATCTAGTCTAGGTTGCTAGAATTTATAAAGATATTACAATTAAGCAAAAACATTAATTAATTTTATGAAAAAGTGCATAAAATAAAAAAATAATAAATATTAGCAGTTCGAAAAAAAAATACACTTACATTATAAATGATATTTCCACTTTCATTATAGAAAAAAACCAAACCATGTTATTGGCTTGCTTGGTTTGAACTGCCTATTCTTTGAATCATTTTTTTCCTTAAAAGGATATTGGGTTTTCTTACTTTTTTTGAAGCACGATCATTAGTTGTAGGTGTATCCTTGATCAGTTGTATTTGCAAAAACTTACATTTACTATTGTGATAAGAAAAATATCTATGCTCCTTATACCTCAAACTATGAAATACAAGACATTTTTATTCAACTTCTATTATTATTATTATTATTATTATTATTATTATTATTATTATTATTATTATTATTATTATTATTATTATTATTATTATTATTATTATTATTATTATCCACTTGAAACCAGTTCAAACAAAAATAAAAATTGCAAATAAAAAATATGCACCATTAATATATGCACTGATTGCTTGAAATGATGCTTTTTTAATGATATTTTTTTAACGTTTTTGACTTTATTATTATAAAACTATACTTTTGTTATTACAAATAAAATTAAACATAGTAACCATAAAAATTGAATAAATACGGTTAAAATTAATCAGTAAAACTATCAAATGTGCATTAAGCTATTTACAAGAGCCAACTTGATCTTCTTTTTCAGGAATTTCATATATCTCCAACTATAATTCATGTACGATCCATACTAGATCTGACCAACTAACTGCTCATTTTATCTCTTCTACGTTATTGACACTCCATCTTCTACGTTCTTGACACTCCATCTTTATCTCAATAGAATCTTTGAATGGCATGTTTTGATCCTCTTTCCCCTTATTACTAAACCTTTTAGTTTTGTGAAGTCACTATTGATAGGTAGTCTATGTTGTCCATATTTATTATTGTACATGTTCATTTAGGGGTATGCAAATGGTCGGTTCATTTTTGAACCGAACCGATTGGATCGAAATTTAGGAAATATAAGAATCAAAACCGAACTTTGTAAAACTGAAATAATATCGGTCTGTTCAGTTCGGTTTAATCGATTCTGAATTATATGGACTTTTTCAATTAGATTTTTAATCTAAATAGACCCATATATCTAACAAAATAAAACCAATTAAATACATAAAATTTTCCATAATAAGTAAATACACATTAAAAATACATGCAACATAACTTAAAAATTACACTAAAAAATATACATTATTAAATTTTACAACCCATAATTAAAAAGGCATTCAATGTTCTCCAATTAAAAATAAATAAGGATTCGAGCACATTGTGAAAATTGTTCCAGAAATACTTTGCATGCTGGTGGTAAATTATTATTCACTAAGGAACAAATAAAACAACAACAAAATGAGTTACTATCATATCTGACCATCATTTTCCATATATATTTTCCAGAATGCAAAACAAAATATCAGTCATTGTTCATCTAATTCAGTAAACATTGGATACAGAACGAAAATAAAATTGGTAAGCGTTGCATCTTTCACAACCCATCCTGTTTTAAAAGATGGAAAATGCATTCAATTCTCCACTAATAACCAATTCAACTCTATTCAACTGCCAGAAATGTTTGGCTTGCCTAGAAAACAAACAATAAATAATTAAAGGGAAGTCCCGATAACACATAAGCATAAATAGAAATCATATAGAGTAAAAAAGAAATTTAAGCAAATTATTGTCGTTTTCGAGGCACAAAAGAGGCAGAGAAGAGCAGAAGAAAACCCTAATACCTTAAGGAAAAGAAACCCTAGGAACAGAGAACGAAAAAAATTACATATTCACATAAAAGTTGAAGCTCGTCCTCCAACAGATGTTGTCCTTCCTTTACCTTGGCTATCCATTGATCCAAATCCATCTCTATCTCTCTTAATTAGTTTTTGAATCCCTCTCCCCTTTATCCTCCGATATTATCAATACCAACTGAAACCTCAACCAAGAAAAGAGGAAAGGAAGAGCAACAATTTCCTCTTTTGTTTAATTTTTGTATATAAATACTATTTCTAACAAAATAATTGAATAGATCTGCTAGTGCTCCGCCAATGCTTCAAAAAAATATATTCACAATGGTTTTAAAAAATACAAAAACGAGAAGAAAAGGTAAGGTAAGGTAAGAATCGAAGAATAGGTAGGAAGAATCGAAAAAGAGGTAAGGTAAGAATCGAAGAAGGGGAGACGAAGAGAAGGGCAAGAGGCAGCTGATTAGGGTTTTGGGTAGAAATAGAGATAACTCAACTGCTTAGGGATTTTTGTAGAAATAGATATATATACATATAAGCAAAATGGTGAGTTTAATAAATTTCGATTGGTTTGGTTCTTTTCGTTTTTCAATTTTAAAAACCGAACCGAACTAATTAAACTAAATTTTAATTTTGATTCAGAATCGAATTAACCAAACCAAATAAATCAAAATTTATTCGGTTCGATTTGATTCTCGATTCGGTTATACGCACCCCTATGTTCATTGCTCAATCTAAAAAGTCCATGGGCCAAAAGATGAGCCCAACCCTATTTAGTTTTTATTCATCCGATTCACATCGATCAAATTCATTAGACTTCAGATGAAAGTTTGCAATCGTGCCAAGCCTTATTTTCATTTTTTTAATCCTTCACAGCCAACATGGCTAAAATGGAAGGACAAGCAACCATAAAACAGAGCATCCACCCTTCCATTAACACAAATCTGTAATGCATCAACAAATTCAAAGTGGCACAACACTAAACAATGGCAACCAACAAATAACATGAACAACAATAAGCTCCCAGAAACATGGAACTATTATGGTGAATAAGATGGATTCTCGAAAAAATTTGTACCATAGGGATGTTATAAACTGATACTTGGTGCTGCATAATACACCTCCCTTTCCATTTATGGCCTTAAGGGTTAGCATATTGCAATTCCACATCATGCAATGCAAATCCCCTGCTGCAGCAAACCACTTCCATTAAATATAATTCTTCAATACCAATCTAAACCAATGGAAACCAAGAAAATGCACAATTGCAGATCTAAACTTGCCTGAGACATATTATATAAGGTAATAGCCAGCACAAAATGTAAAATAAGCAATCCGTCAAGATAAATAATTTCAAACAAGTAATAACTAGCTACATAAGCAAGTCTGTTCCAGCAACAACCGCTTCAAAAACCTTCAATGCTGAAGGAAGCTCATTTCCCCAAACTACCACGAGTTGATTGATATCATTCAAAACTTCTCCTGCTATTAAATGCTCGAGGATTGCCTGGTCTGTCATTTGCATAACTCAACCGGATGTTTCATCCCTGTAATTCTTGAAGACGTAGAACATAGAACTAAGTAGGTAATTCAGGAGAGATAAATGCTCAAATCCCATTTAAACATTCTTTTCTACTGGCCATCCATGGCTGACAATGCCGAGGTTGCAGAGTCACTACTTGAGAAGTCAACAAACCCAAATCCTCTCGAGACTAACCTTTTGTTTGGATCGACGAAAGTGAAAGTAATTGGGTAGAAAGTAAATTGAAATTACCTTCAATTTGCTGAAATTATCAAATTATCCCTCTTTATAAACTGTTCACGGCCGGACATTATCTTGCCTAAATTCATGCTTGGCCATGCATTACCCTTCCTAAATCCATGCACGACCATGCATTATCCTGTCTAAATCCATGCACGGCCGCACATGGATTTAGGCAGGATAATGCATGATCGAGCATCACCTTGCCTATATCCATGCACAACCAAGCATGGATTTAGGCAAGAAAATGCACGGCCAAGCACATGCTTGCTGTTTCATCGCATCGTCGTAATAGTATAATTGTTAAATATATTTATGAAAATCTAATTCACTCTCTGTATTTGTTAAGTTATTTAAACAATAAAATGAAAATAACTGAAAATATAAATTTCATTACTTCTATTTTCATTCATTTCTATTTATTAATGTAAATTCATTTTACTGCCATTGAAACAAAGAATAAAGGTAGATTTGTTATAAACGTATACCTTCTTTTTGCTTGAGGATTTGATTACGCAGGAAGAGCACGTAGGCTAATATTAACACCTGCGCACATGAACTGAAACCAAACAAACAAGGGAGAAAATATCTTTGCGCACCTGCGAACGAAGAGAAGACAGTGCAAGCATGCGTATATGCATGTACAATATTTTTTTTTTTAATTTTATCATTCAAGGCAAAAGAGTGATTAGACTACTAATAATTTTATCTAGTAATGATTTTTATACATGTAGTATATTTTGATCTCAAATTTAATTTTCAATTAAAAAGTAAAATGGGTGATTTTAACCTTTTTCTATATCGGGATGAATTTTTATATTTAGACTTTTATATGTTTATATATTTAAAATCACTCACATTACATTTAATTTAAAAAAATTGATAATATTGAAATGCAATCTATATTAATTTTGAATGAAATCGGTTTAAAATAATTGTAAAACTCATTAAAACATAAATTATTTTATAAAAATCAATTAAAATAAAAAAAAACATAAATTCTATTTGATTGGAAGCCGATATTTTAGGCACAAAAATGAGTAGTTAATTTGCAGCATGTGCATCATGCCACAGTACCGATTTTGGAAGAATTAAATAAATTAAAAGGAAGATTCATTTTATGCGCACCAAAGAGATTGGCCATGCAATTTATTTTCTAGATAAAACAATCTTTTACTAATCTCCATTAAATGGGATTGGGTTTTGGTGAAGTTGTGTTGGGTTATAAAAAGATGAGATTATAAATATGTAAAAATTTGTATATTATAATTAGAATAAAATTAAATTATGATAAGTGTTAAATGTTAAATGAATTATATCATAAAATTTTATGTTGTTTATAGAGTATAAAAATAATTTCCATTACTATTATATAAAATAAATTATATATTGAATAAGATGGAATTATTTTTTAAATCAAATGGGATTAAATGAGGCCATTAAATATTTTTCGTAAGCCTATGTTTAGATGGAGGTAGATGATGATAGATAGAAGCAGAATAGATTAAAGTAACTCAATTATTCTGTTTGTTTTATAAAAATTACAGAGTAAATAAAAGTATATGAGAATAACCAGTTACTTTGTATTCTTAAAAAAAGTTACTTTCAATTTGAGAGTAGACATGAGTAACTCCATATTTACTTTTAAATTTTAAAGAGTTATTTTCATCTATTTCATTTTATTTTATATTTATTTTAAATTTATCAAATAAAAAGGAGTAAATGAAAGTTATTTTGATCTATTCTACTCTCACTTACTTTCTCTTCTACTATATTTTCATCTACTCCTATCCAAACATAGGCTAAATCTACTCTACTCCCGTAGGAGTCCTTTGTAAGCAAATTGGCAAATATGGAGACACCTATTGGGCATGCCAATGAGCTATTCGCTTGCCAATGTAGCTCTGAGTCGTCTTTTAGTTTTAAGTTATATATTTTTGCAAGTGACACGTGTATGGACAGATAATCGTCTGATTGGCTAGGGAGGTGCCACGTGTTCCTTTGCAATAGTCTTGCGATGGCAACGGAACCTGCCCACATGCTCTTAGCTATTTGGCTTCCTGGTGTAAAGTTCCCCTTCTTTACATCACGCTCTCCCACAGCGGGTGTATCCACCTCCCCTTTCTTTTACTAATGGGCTCGTTGGCCCAATGGCCATAAATGGGCTCTATTGATAACTTTCCTTTTCTTTCTCTGTCTAAATATTTCTATATGCTTGAAAATATATATGGACTTTCACAAAAATACCCAAAAATAAGAAACAAATTTTAAAAATATCACTTCTTTTTTTGCCCTTTCAAATTTACTTTTTTTTAAATTTATACTTTTAAAAATACCCCTTTTTCTATTTAACTAAAACCTTCTTTTATTCCTTCTTTTCCATCGTCTTCTTCCCTTCTTCTGCGTTTTTTTTTTAACTTCTTTTCTTCATGTGATAGTTTTCTTTTCTATCGATAAATAAGTGTTCATTGATCGAGTTGGATAATCAAAAGAAAACCATTACGATACTGAAATAGCAAGGAAGTCAAATTGCGTTTTGGGTGTGATAGTGAAACCGAATTGGATAGGACCCAAGGCGACGATAAGGACACAGAGGACCACGGAAACGGCATCGTCTTGGAGGACCTGAGCAGAGGAGCCCATCATGCTAGATTGCCTGGAGCTCATTCTATACCAACTCCCAGTGTAGAGAAATGGTTTTCTAAGTCCATCTTCGGCATCTTCTCTGGAACTCATAGTGCTTGCTATCTAGAAAAACCTCTCTCTTGGGCAAATTGTAAAACAAGATCGATGCTGATCTAGGTGAAGCAATCAGACGCTGATCGCCGAAATCTTTTTTTGTTTTTTTAATGTTTGAAGCAGACAAGAAATGAACTGTTGCCGTTGCGAAGGGTCAGTGTTAGGATTTGGAATTGCGTTTTTGGATAACGATTGCTAAATGGACACTGTAATATTTTGTTTCTTTACCAGAAAAATTAACAAAATATTTTAATGGAATTATGAATAGATTATTTTTGAGTTAGATTGAATTTGTAGTGGGTGTTTTTGTCAGAGGTAATAACCCAAAGGTATATTATTATTTCAAAGGAGAATATGCTTAACTTCAAGCAAGAGGATAAGGGGATGATGAACTTTCTTTGTATAAAACTGAAAGTAATGAAATGTCCTTTGCGTGAGGATTTAGTTCTAAGAGAGCAGAAATGAAGGCTCTCAATTTGCTACGTATTGCGAGCAGACAGGACATTGCTTCAGGCTTTCAGCCTTTCTCGAGGTCTTTCATAGGCAAAAAAAAGCATTTGCATTTTTTTTCTTTGTTTTATTACGTTAAGTTTCTAAATCCTTCAGCACACATTAAATTAAGTTTTAACAATTGACTAAACAATTAAATTATTTTTTTAATACATAAAAATACGAGATTTGGCACAATGTTCATCTTTGTATATAATTTTATTTTGTTTTATGATACTATTTATAATTACAGCACATTATTTTAAATTGAACGGAAATATATTAATTTCGAGACTATTTATATTATATTTTATAAAATAAAAAATAGAATAGAAATTCAATTCTATTAAACATATGAAATTTGTTCATGCAAATTACTCTTATGTTACATAAAAGGTTAAAATACTCAATTGAAATATATACCAATATTAGAAAATAAAAATTCTCTCTTTTTGTATTTATTTATCTTAAATCTCTACCTTTTTTTAAATAATAATTAAACAATCCCTATTATAAAATACAATTTAATATTTTTAAAAATTTATAATTCATAATAATTTTTTTTGAAATTGGTATACCAGACGGTATACCGGTATACCACCTGATATACCAAATTTCAGAACTAAAATTGTATTTTGAAATTTGGTATACCAGACGGTATACCGGTATACCACCTGATATACCAAATTTCAGAACTAAAATTGTATTCTGAAATTTGGTATACCAGACGGTATACCGGTATACCACCTGATATACCAAATTTCAGAACTAAAATTGTATTCTGGAATTTGGTATACCAGACAGTATACCGGTATACCACCTGGTATACCAAATTCGAGAACTAAAATTGTATTATGGAATTTGGTATACCAGACGGTATACCGGTATACCACGTGGTATATCAACTTCCAAAACTAAAATTTTAAACGGTATAATTAAACTATTTTTTGTTCAATACCTAAACATGATAAAATACTACTACAAAAATGACTATTGATTAAGTTTGAATAATATATATACATATACAAACTGATAAAGGACATTAAAAGAAATGTACGGTCTCATTTACATATATTTTCAAATTTAGAAGATCCTCTACTCTATTGTTTTCTTGTTGTACTTTAACAACAGAGAACTCCACATCTTTGTTGTCTTGAGTTCTTTGGAATTCTCATCTGCCAAGGGAACCAAGATTTGTGCCATTTTCACCTATTCCTTGCTGCAAATTTCGAATAATTATAGTTAAAACAGCTGAAAAATAAGAATTCGATACTCAGAAATTAAGATGAAAAATAAATCAAAGCAAATCAACTAGAGAACAGATGAATGAATGGACCCACTTTTATCTACTTTTGTCTACTTCATCCTCCTCCTCCTGCTCTTCTCTCTCTCTCACTCTCTCTCTTTCTCCCCTTAGGTCAACTGCCCGTATAAAGCCCTAAAACCTACATCACTCCTGTCATATACCACATCTGAGCTCACAACTGCCAACTGCCACAAGCTGGCATTCTAGTCAGGTTCTAACAGAAAATTGGCAAAGAGATCTAACCTATGCATTCTAGTAAAGCATAATGCTTTCAAAAAAAGATCACGCATAATCCCTCATGAGATTGTCAATCTCAATTCTGGATTTTGGTATACCGATGGTAGACCTAGTATACCGGTGGTATACCAAAATTCAGAATTGAAAATGGTATTCTGAATTTTGGTATACCGGTGATATACCAAAATAAAAAAAAAATTTGATTATCATTCATAAAAAAGAAACAGCTATGCAATTTATTTTGATCCATCTTTATTTTGCATAAAGATTCGTTCTAACTCACCAACTGCTATTAATCGGCAGAAGAGCTTTCGCAGAGAAGTGGAGCGAGTTAACTCGTCTTATTCGAGTAGAAGTTTGAGGTCACCATCTCCTAGTAGGAGATTTAGTAATGGAGATAGTGGAAGAAAAAGCAGAGGTAATGATTCTTTTGGTTCGTCTCTAAGAAAGGAGAATTTGAGTCCTTGTTTGGTGAATTCGAGTCATCATGCTCGTTCTTGTTTAAGGAATGTTAACAGAGAGACTTGCATTCAACGGATAAGTTCTAAAATTGACGAAGTTGCAGTTGAAGAAGCAATAGCTTATCACCATGGCACTCACTCTGTTCCCATGGAAGACATTGACAATCCTCTTATTTCTTTGGATTGTTTTATCTTTCTGTAAATTTTGTTTGCCTGCATATTGAATTGTTTGCGTTGTGCATAACATAATTAAGTATTTTTTTTTTGGTTGAAATTAATTGTTCATTCATTCACAGGTTTGTAACTGATCAACTAGATCAGATTTTCTGTACACACATGCATTGATTGGATTTCTTTTTGGTTTATAACGGAAGTTATTTTTGGATTTCTTGTTTTATTTTTTTCATAATGTCTGGTGATGTACAACTTCTTTCTAAAGGTAAGAAAGCAAAACAGATATAGTACCATCGTGTTTACGCTTTCTTTTTCAAATTGTTATTATTATTATTGTTATTATGACAAAACTTCTGCAATCATGAATTTCAAGTACCAACACACATAGCAGCCCGACTATCAAGAATTTCAACCAGAATTGGGAACATGATAAACAAAAACCGAAACAGCCCCGCCAACTGAAGATGAACACCACTGCCAAAAAAACTCCAGATTTTGGAAAGCAAGAAAGCAATAGGTCAAATCTTCATCAGACCTCAATAAGCAGGAGGATAAAAAAGAAAAACAGATCAAATTCCAGATGGCAGATATCAGCTCAGCCCTTGATGCCATCCACAGATCTCTTCCGCATGATGAACATCAACTACCCATTCAAACAACCAACAAAAGAAGATGCTCAAAATCCCAACAGCACCCAAATAAACAATAAGGAGAGGACAACAAAAATAGTACACGAGAGGCCATAGAGCTGAACATCAAAAACACACAATAATCCTTTTCTCATTGACATTAATCCTTCTGCAGACAACTGAATGAATTTAGAGGAGAGAAAACCGAAACTCCGCAATGAGCAGAGGCAAAAAGACAGGAGAAAGCAGTAAGATGTAACATTCCAATCAACCCAATATAGCAATCAATCACCAACAAAATCTATATCTATATTTATATCATCATTACAGTGATGATCTTCTAAATCTTTTTGAATCATCATCATCAACGAGCCTTTTCAGTCTTGATATTAGAAACCTGAAATTCTTGAGCTTTCCTCTTAATCCAATTCACCTTAACGTAAAACCTCAAAAACAAAATTGAAATAACTGCATTCAATACAGAGTTTAAGCTACAAGCCACCATTCCGTTACATCCACCTTTTACAAAATGCAAGAAAAGCACCCCGAAATGGCACACCAAATTGCACCCAAATAGCACAAATTGACAATTCATCACAAAACAGAAATGCGCCTTTGGCAACCCTATCGCCGTCCAAAAACGATACCCATAAATCACTGAGTACAGCAATGTTGTTAAAAGTATAGCCACCACTTGAAAAGACTGAGAAAATTCCAGCCAAAGAAAAGACATCAACAATAGAATCGACTGGTTAAATACTGTGAAATAATTGAGCTTCCTGTGCTGGATAATTGTGAAGAATGTACGGAATAAGTGAAGGAAACAAGAACAGAAACTAAGAGAGTGATGAATGTGCGATAGTTATGAGCGAGTGAGAAATGAGGAGTTCTTCTTTGGGCACAAAATTAGGGCTTCAAAAAGAAAAACGGTATTTTTAAAAACAAAAACATAAAAAAAGGTATCTTTAAAAACTTTTAAAGAATGGTTGTATTTTTAAAAATTAGGTTAAAAAATACGGTAATCTATGTAATTTTCTCAAATATATATGCCTAATAGCCATTGCTTATATTCGATGTGAAATTAATTTCGATATAATATTTGAGCATATTATGATTTTATGATTTTTTTTGATAATTTCATTTTTGTGGGATAAAATGTCTCATTTGTTTTTATAAATCAAATCATATATGAATTTCAGTTCAAAAAAATCATATATAAATCACACATACATCATAACAAAGGAAATCAACAGCCTGTTATTTTTATTTTTTGCAAATTTGAGGATTCAAACTCTCAAGATATATTAAAATAGACAAAAACTTGCATTGCAATATATAAACTAATTTTTTATGTCTCCAATAAAACATTCTAACAATAAAATTGATCTTAAAATCCAAATTTCTAATTCCCTTTTGCTTATACGAAAAAAACAATTTTTATTTTTTATAGAATATTAAACTTTTACAACAAATAGATAATTAATATAAGATTTCATTAAAAAAATAACTAGTAATTTAAAAAATTTCCAATAGAAAAAGTAATTAAAAAAAATTTAAGTTAAACCAAATACTTGAATTTGAAATTAATTCATCATGTTTATGAATTCACGAAATTTCATATATTGAAAAAATAATAAATGTATATCGCAACTCAAGAATTTTTTTTGAAGAAAATTCAGCTAATTGGAACTTTTGTTTGGAGTCGAGAAAGAAACAAGAACAGAGCGTGTAAAACACGCAGAAGGATAGTGCGTGAGAAAAAGATATAAGGGCAGTATCTCTCACTCTTCTCCTCACAAATTTATATGGGCCTTAGGGCGTCTCTTGTTTTTTCTTTGCTTCCCTTCTTTCTACAATTCTCGCGTGTGAACTTTTATTTTAAGAGAGAGAGAGAGAGAGAGAGAGAGACTTAAGAGAGAGAAAGAGAGCTCTCTCCCTTCTGGGAAAATACACATAGAGCAACAAAAAAACACAAGGAAAAACAAAGGGGAAAAAAAATCACACAAACAATCTACAGACAAGGAAGAAAAGGAAAAAAAAGAAAAGAAAAGAAAAATTAAATCTTTCTCATTTGTTTCTCAATTCTTCCTTCTATCTTGTTGAGAGATCTTGTCCCTCTACAATGCCTTCTTCGTTGTAGTGGACAAGGTAATCTCTAGTTCACAGATTTTGCTATTTTTTTAAATTTAAACAATTGGGTTTAATTTTTTTCCAATTTTTCTTCCCATTTACACTCTGAATCCAGCTTCTTTTTCGCTTTTGATCGATACCCATTTACGCTCAGGAACTTGCAAAAAGGTTTTCTTCATATATTCTCTTTTATTCCTTCTAGTTGTTCTACAAGTTTCTTATTTTTGGCAATTTTTTCAAAAATTAGTTTACCATTTTGCTCTTCACTAGAGCTGAACTTTACTGGGTTTTTTTTTCTTGGGAGCTCTCTATGTGCTTAGCGAGTTATAATTTTTTCTAGGGTTTGTTCGATCACAATTGGGTACTGATTGAATTTCATGATTTCTGGACTGACTAGGGTTTTGATTCAGGAGCCAAGTGTGGAATGGCCTGTCAATCAAAGGATTGGAGGTGTGCGTTGGGCAGTTTACAAGTTGTGCTATTGAACTGTGAGATTTGATTAGAGTGATTACCGAGCATTGTTAGTCTTGGGCATGGAAGAGGATTGTTCATACCTGTTTTTGTGATAGCAACCAAGAATTGAGTATTCTGTTTTTGTGGAGGGTAAGTGTCTCTTGGTTTTGGCTGCTTTGAGCGTTTTGAGCTTCAGCTAGGGAATGATTTGGGTATTGGGCTTTGGTTGTAAGGGAAGGGAGGTGATGATTCTGTATTGGCCAAGAAGGCAGCATAGAACATCGGATTGCAGTGAACCATTTTCATTTCTTAAGAAACCTTTCGGGTTGACATAATTTGAGCAGAGCTCTTTATCGAGGACCGACATTTGGAAGTTATTTTTGCAGTCCGGCTTTTCATGAACTATTGCTGTTTAGTATAGTGATATTTTAGTTTTAATTTAATAGAAGTAGTGGTGATCTTCATTACTAACCGTGTTTTCCAGTGAATTCTGGTTTACCTCTTCGCACATTTTGGTTGAGGCTACCAAACTGTTACTGATATTGGAATTGTGTTGGGAGTGAACCAGAAGCTCATGGAGGATTGTTGAAGCTGGAAATGAATGCAGGACATGGTGCATGGACAGGAGCATAGTTACTGGTCCGTTCCCTTTTTGGAACAGTGCTACTGGAAAGTAATCCAAGCATTTTCTTTTGTGGTGGGAGTTTGTGTTTTGTGTTCTGAGATTTTGTGCAATGTCGCGTTGCTTTCCATTTCCGCCCCCGGGGTATGAAAAGGCAGCTAGGACATATGATGTGGACTTGCTAAAAAAGGTTAATTGCTAACCTTGTTTTCTCTTAATATTATATATTGGCATGAGATCTGCTATAGTAATGGAAAGAATTTCAGCTCCAAAATCATTATATCTCTTCTGCAAGTCATTTGATTCCCATTTGGCATGATATGTTAGATGCTTCTAAAAGTCTCTTCTGCAGTCTCCTACAATTCAATTTTATGTATTATTTCATGTCTAAGCCTTACTTAAAAAATAATGGTTTGTTTTACTGCTTGAGCCACATTCATTTTTATGGTTTCTTTAAAAGAACTGATAAGATCTTAATTCTATAGAAACACAAAGATCAGTTGGGATTTTGAATTTTTCAAAGATGATGGTGGGCTAGGTGGCCGAATTTTTTTTTTTTTTCTGTTTACTGGTTAAAATAGAGAGAATTAGGCACTTTCGACAGACTGATAAATCGTGAATTTGTTTGCTCTTGATTTAAAACTTGGTTTTGCATCCTGTGATATCTTCTTGGGATTTGGCCTTTCATGCACTTACATGGGCAGCTTGATCTTGGATATTGCCTAAGGAAATGGAATTATTTCTTTTTTCTTTTTAAATTTTTATATAATTGAAAATTTGTAATTCTTAAACACTGATGCAGATTAAAACTGCTAATTTTATGGATTAATTAGGCTTTACTGCTAAACTGGTATTTCATTTAGAGTTCCTAATGCTGTTACTTTTTGATGTTTATTTACTTTTCCCTTTTGGACTTGTCATTGTGAAGGGGTCAATTCAATGTCCTTTTGAGTTATAAAAGTTTCAATTTGCTACAATTCTTAAGCTTCCAGTGATTTATGGCAGCAAACTGAGCCCAAGAGAAGGAAAAAAAAGGAAATAGAAGAAGAAGAGGGTTGTGAATGTTCTTGTTTCTGGATTTCAGTATGAATACTTGGAATATTCCTTTGTTATTCATAATATTGGATATTTGGTCTTTTGAATTGCAATCTTGAATAGGTCTTTTGGGATTTGTTTGTGGTTCTTCTGTTTCAACTGGTTGTGAGGTGAATTAGAGCTTTGAAAGAAGAATTTTTAGTTTGGATGCATAGAAGTGAGATCTATTCGGTGTGAAATTGTCCGTGGATATCAGAGGAAGAGGGGGAGAGAATCGTATAGCGTTTTTTTTTCCTGACTTAATGCGCTTGATTCTGTCATCAGTAGTACAGAGTTATGATTGCATTGAACCAGCCTGAATGGGGCTCCAAGATCTTCAATAACTTTCATTCTATTGCTTTGTACTATTTCCAAGTTTTCTTTGAGATATTATGTCAGTAGGTTGGTTAGAGAAATGAAGCTTGGATTCTCCATTTACAGTATGTGCTTTACTACACACCAGAAGTCTCTTACTGATACCAAAAGTCTCTGCATTGAAACAAGTGAAGCTACTTAGGTACCGAGGGCACAAGTATTCTGCAACCACCAAAAGCACAATCCTTGGCTGATCTATTAAATAATTTGGATTCAAATGAGTGTCACTGGTGTAACGAACTCTCTCTTACTTTATATGGATTTTTAGCCATCCATTAGAATTGTACTGCAAACAAGTTGGCTCATGAATATTGTGAATATTGCATCCTAGTTGATGGCTAAAATGCGTTGAATTCACAAATATAATGAACATGAATATAAAAACTTGGTGCATGTTGGCTGGCAACAAAGTCATACCAGATGCGTGTTGAACTTGCTTGCAGTGTCAATCTTATCTTCCCTGTTTGATGCAGTTGGGGATTTTAAGTTGATCAATACTAACAATGAAAAACATGAGGTTCTTGCATTGTAGGTCTTATTGGTGGTTAACTAGCAATTATGTGTCAGATGCAAATCTTGCCATTACAATGGTGCCCACTTTTTGTGGCAGTTTTGACTGGTATTTCTTTGTTGCACTGCTAAGCATGTGTTTGATTTCATTCACATAGTTAGTTATGCATTTTCTGTTTTTGACTTTGAGCTTTTTTGCATACTGACCTGGTTAATATTTAACTTGAATTTTGAAGGAACCATTTATCTTGTGATGATACTTTACTGATATTTGACATTCAAATGCAATTTTTTCTACCCATCAGCTTTGTATGATTGCTTGGATTCCTATAAAATGTTCATCTCTTACTTCTGCTTTCTTCTTCTTCTTCTTTGTTTTTTTTTTCTTTGTTTTTTTTCTTCTTTCTCTATTGGGTACAAAATTGACACGTATATTATCATAAATGGTGGATATGGTACGGAATGTTTTGGAAAGTTTAGATTAACTTAGTATCTTAATTAGATTTTTGCATTTATTAGAGTTTCATGCTATTTTTCTGATATACTATGGTTAAGGTTATGCACTTTTTACATTTCCTGCACATTTGAAGATACTTATGTTAGTTTTAGAAAATATTTCGTCTGGAATTGTTGGTGTTGCATTTGGCGTTCTAAATGGCTTGATTTCCATACAATTTAGCCCTCAGTTGCATTCCATTTGTCTCATGGTTGTTACAAATTGTTTGCTTGCTTTTACCTATCTATTATATGAACAACATGGCACTAGATAGTGAGAAAATTCCTCAAACTTTAAGCATAAGGATTAGCTATATGTGTTTATCTGCAGTTTTGCATCAAATGCTTTTGCTCGTTTTGGTTCATTTGATTTTTATCCCAAATAGTTCAGTTGTCGTACTTCCTAGTTTTTGCTTCGTAAACTTTTTGTAGGTGTCTATTATAGTGAATGTGATAAGTTTTCTTCTAGCAACTAGCAACATAAGATGATTGATTGTTATTGGCCGTGGTACTTGCTAGAAATTTGGATTGTACTTTTATCAAGTAATTGTAATGGAGAGACACACTCGTATCTTTAAAACTCAAAAGTGTAATATTTAGGTTGTTCTGGGACGAGCCTTCTATGGGGACTTATGCATTGGGTAAAGTGCAAGGGATCTTTTACTTCCGTTGTTGTCATCAAGCTTATTTGATGCATATGTTAAAAGGGTGTGCATAATGCCAATGCCATTACTAACTTCAGTGTCCTCTTCTTCTTCTTCTTCTTTTTTTGGGTCCTCCTTCTCCTTATAGATACTAACTTTAGTTTCAGTCATGCTTATAGTGTAGTTTTTAGGATAAGTAGGGCACTACAGCTTCTGCATAAATTTGATGCTGGTAATTGATTAATACCATGATGAGGTCCTAGTGTTTGACAGAATTCCTGGGCACTTCTGTTATGTGTATGAAAGGGCTTATATTGTTTGTTAAGACCTTTGTACAAGGCCTCTGTGTTGAGGGTTAGTATAGAGTTCAGCTGGGGAATTTGGGAGTCCAGCAAATCATGCACTCTGTAGTTTATATATATATAAAATTTTTGGTCAAGATTTCCAATTTTTTGAGGCAAGGACTCCAAAAATTTCTTTTGCTTTGTTATTGTTCTTTTAGGAATTGAGCCTGTTTTGAGTTTTTATGCTAAAAATTAGGATTATTTATTTATTATTTTTTAAAATTCTGAGAAGAAAAGTAAAAAAGGAATAAGAGGCAAACTCTTTATGACAAGCTTAAAGTAGAAACTTAAACAAGTCTTCAAGCTTGGGTCACTCTGTATGGCATGTTGGATTAAGAGGTGCAGTAATTCCAATTAAAAATGGAGTTTTCCTGACAATATATGATATTTGTCATCGAATGGTCAGCTTGCACACTTCTTTGCAGAGAATTAGAGAAATAGTTCTGATTTTTCTAAATATTTTTCATTTTTTTTCCTGTGCAGTTTTCCTTGCTATGTCCACTGTAAATTGGAATTAATAATAGGAGAAAGTGCATGCAGGTCCATAAGAATCATGATTTAATCGTATTGTTTAGTTAATTTGTGCTGCCTTTGGATATTGGTGGGCATTCCATATTTTGGAATGGTGTTTACGTTCATAGGACAACATTAATTTCTGCCATGTGATTCATGCCTTTTTCTTTCTGGTTTTCTGTCTTAGTTATGAAAGAGAAGCAAATGATTGCATTTTTGTGATTGATGTAGTAGTAAAGGCTCTGTATACTATATATTAAAATTTGCTGGATGCCAGCTTCAGTGAGAAAAATCCTTTGATTCCAATATTTGGTGTATCTTGTCAGTTGATTATTTTATCCAATGAGTTCTGTTTTTGTTTTTATTTTTTAAATGTTCTCCTTGGAGTGATTACTTCATTGACAATTTAAATTGTAATGTTTGGCCATGGAATGATATACTTTTTGTGATTTTCAGGAGAAAGAAAAGGAGAAAAATCTTAAGAAAGAGAAGAAAAATAGAGAAAAGAGAGAGGGCAAAGATAAAGACAAAAAAGAGAAAGATAGAAGTGATGGAAAGCATAGGGATAAGAAAAAGGAAAAACATAGAGACAAGAAGGAGAAGGACAGAGACGAGGACAAAGACAAAAGTAGTACCTCAGATGAAAGACTTCCAAGGAAAACTGAGCATATCAATGGAGATAAAGCCTCAGATGAAAAGAAAGTTCCTGCCAAGTCTGAGAGTGGCGAGATATTTGGCCTGAATGGAAAGGAGAAGGATTTAAATAGAAACAGCATCTCAGGTGAAAACAAAATTTCTGGGCAATTTTCAGGTTACAGTGGGAGGGTGTATCCGAACAGCCATTTCATTGAGCCACCAAAGGATCCTAAAATTGTACAACAGGTGGATAGGAGAATCAGAGATGAAGCAAAAGGAGCGAAGAAACAGTCAGGGGATAAGCCCATTGGCGCAGATGCAAGGAAGGATGAGGGAATGGTCGGATTGGTGGTAAAGTCTACTGGCTCTTCACCTGATGGCAATGAAAAGAACAAAAGAGGCAATGATAGAAAGCTGGATGGTCAAGGAATCAATGATGGCCCAAGATTTACTGCAAATGCCATGGCTCATGGTGTTCCTGGAATGGTTCAGCCTAGATTTGATAGGACATTAAAACCTCTTGAGAAAGATGGTGATAAGATGGTGGAAGGAAAAGAAAAAGGCAAACAAAAGGAAGGTGATAGACGAGGGGATAAACGGAAGGATAAAGATGAGAAAGAAGGCCATAGGAAGGAAAAGGATAGGTATAAAGAAAAGAAAAAGGAGGAAAAAGTGAAGGAGAAAAGTGGACATATGAAAACAGAGCCAGATAAATTAAGAGAAAGCAGCAAGGATGGCCTTACAGGTATCTATAATACAAAAACCTCTCAACTTCCCGAGGAGAGCATAAAAAGTCCTGTCACTGAAGGAAATGTTAAGAAAAGAAAGGATTCAGACACTAACGGATTTTTGAGTGGTGAGTCATCCATAGCATGACAACCATATATATTTCAACTCAGATCTTCCTTATTATGTGTTTTCTGTGATTGGAGTCATAGGGAAAGTATTGTTTTGGTAGGGAATTCTTTTGCTGTTTATGGAGCTTTAGCCACCAGTATTTTTGCAATGATAAATCATTTTACCTTTACAAAAGCTTACACTTTGTTTGTTAATTAACAAGTGCTGATTTTTTCTGTCGCAGCTTGTGACATTAAGCCTAATAAGGTGCCAAAACCTACTTCCTCATTTCCATTGATACAGAATGGAAAGATATTGGGGACACCCCAAAATTCCAGTCCAGTTACATCTGGTAGGCAAATGGCAGTTAATAATCTAAAGGCGGATGCTAAAGAAAACAAGATAAATGGTATAATAGAGGCTCCAGCAGTGTCCATCTCCTCAACAAATGTGCCACCTTCAATTCCTGTAAAGCCTTCACTGACAACTGCCAAGGCTGATCAAATTGCCGAACCATCTAGGAAACTACCCCACCCAGACACTAAGCATCTGAGCGAGATCCTTACAGTGCCTAAAATGGAAGAGTGGTCTGATTTTGATGACCAAGAATGGCTATTTCAAGGCAGTGATTCTCAATCAAAGAAGCCCAAGGTTGGTGCATTTGGGATTGATGAGATGCAGCAGGTGTGGTCAGAAGCTCTGCTGATGGAGTCTGCTGATGTCTATGCTCTGCCATACGTAATTCCTTATTGATTATGTTGTTTGCTGCGGTTAACCATCCTGCTCCATTCGATGTGGTGGACCATCTGATGAATCACAGTGGGGGAATGCGGAACTGCAGCAGCTTATTGAGCCCTTGGATAGATGATTTGATTCTGATGCTGCATTATTCTTCTGATTACTACAATTTTGCAGTGTACATTCTTCTTACTGCCTCAGTTTTGAATGGAAGTTATTGGTCATGCTTGAGCAATGAGCATATAGCAGGAAAAGAAGGTTATCGAGCCCTTGGATCGATTATTTGATTCTGATGCTGCATTATTCTTCTGATTACTGCAATTTTGCAGTGTACATTCTTCTTACTGCCTCAGTTTTGGATGGAAAGTATTGATCATGCTTGAGCAATGAACACATAGCAGGAAAAGAAGGTTGTTATAGTAGGAAGAGTGGATGATCGGACCCTTGTGTTGTGGTACCACTAATTCATTCAAAATGGAGAAGCACAAAAAAGGCAAGAGTGGGGTTGCTCGGAATTTGGCAAAGGGTGATGCATAAGCTTGTGCAATTTTTATTTAATTTGCTGAAAGCTCTTTCTAATTGAGAATGTAAGAGAAAACCAGCTGTGGTCATTGCGACTCCACCACAATTTTGTTTTGTAACATAGAACTGTTATTTACAAGAAATGTAAGATAGAGGGAAAAGAAAAAGTAGTGGAATTCATTTATTCACCTCTTATGTAGCTGCTGTCTATAATCTTTTCTTTTTTTGTTCTTCCACTTATTGTTAGTCTGTGTATAGATATGGATTTATGCTAATTATGGCTGTCTTTAATTGCTTTTTATGAGTCTCCTGATCATAATGTTGGTTGCAAGTCATTAAATCTCCATCTGTATATAATTGCAAAAACTTTTTTTTTTTTTAAATTTTTGTTCCTAAATACTTTATCTGTCTTAAAATATTAATCCATTTCTTTTTCAAGCAAATTAAACAATAGTCTTTATTATGATTCAGAAATAAAATTGTCTATTTTTTTTTCATTATAAAAATCACGATTTTTAAATTTCAAGGAGTGTTAACTACATATATATATATATTTTTATTTTATCCTTACGAATGCACTAAAAATAAATATTTAATAAAATAAGAATACATAATTATAGAAAATTGATAAATGATATTTTAGTAAATTATAATAAAAATTTTATAGTATCGAATATTAATTAATAAAATTTTAATCCGTGTGAAAAGTTAAAAAGTTGTAAAAAAATAGTATATGAAAGATTTAAATTGCAGTAAATAAGAGAAGAAAGAGTATTGATTTAATATAGGAAGATAAGCATAGGGATAAAATGTAATGGAGATTGGAGGGTAAGTAAGAAAGGAGAGGTGACACCTAATAAAAGCAACCACTTAATAGTTAATGCAATGGAGGGGTCGCTTGAGCTGTGTGATTTAGCTATGAGCATTTAATCAAAGGGTTTGTAGAAGCAGAGGAGTTGTGAGTTTTAGTTGGTTGGGCACTTTGCAGGTGTGAAACATTAAATTATACTACTAAGGCACTTTAACTACTTGCTCCGTCCTATAACCGACGGACATGTTTTACATATTATTTAACACACACACACACTTAACATTAAATTTCATTTTCAATTTGGATAAACATCCACTTTCTATTTACAATCTTTCACGAAACCCTCCCTATTACTATATTAATTTTATTTTGCAAATATAAACTTTTCTTATGACAACAACATACCATAGCAAAGAAGAAACTAAAGTCATCTTACCTTACCCAAAAGAGAACTCAAGTTATTAATGGTGATTTTATGTATATGTGTACCTATTAAAATTAGGAATCAGTTACGGTTCGCATACATATTCACTGTTCAATCCGATGAAAAAATATAAAAAAATAATTTTATTGTAGGAAGATCTTTATTTGTAATTCGATTGTACAATTATCATATTTTTAGAGGTAAAAAGAATTTAAATAAAATGAAAAATTTCATTCCACCATACAAAAAGGATTTACAATCTCATACAATATAAAGTAATTCATGTAAGTCAATTTTGAAAGAAGAATTAATAAGAGGGTCCATGAAATGTGGAACCTTAAAAGTCTTCATCTACTAATAAGAAAGGGTGGACCATACCATTGCCATAACTACATAAATTAATTGAAAATGCATACATGGCATAGGCACGTGAATCTAATTGTATCCATGTCTGGCCCATCAGAATATCTTCTCACTTAGAATAAAAATAGAGACTTAAAAATTTAATTGAATCAAAATTTAATGCAGGGATTTAATTAAACAATTACAATTAATTAAAAGGAAAAATACACTTTTTTAGGTATTTAAGGAGGAATTGATCTCAAACATGATAATATTAAATTCATTTTGGAATTTAACTGTGAATTAGGTGCCTATAAAACATATTATTTGATATAATTTTTTTTTTTACTTTGGAGTCAATGCGAAAGTAAATAAAAAAATTAATTTTCAGAAATTTCAATAATTTAGGAATTTAATACAATTAATCAATTATCTTTGATACATTTATGTAATAAATTTTATCTAATTTTCTTATATTGACATAAAGACAAAGTATACAACTCAACATTATCAAGAATATCTCGTCAACAAAGGGAGCGTAATTAAGATTTTAAACAGAAATATTATGAATGAAAGCTTAGATTCTTCTTTACTGTACTCATGGGATAGTGGTCTGATGGTAATGCAGGCTAAGTTAGGAATGAGAGATTTCAGAATCGATTTCCGACACCTCCTGTGGGGAGGGATAAAAAACCTTAACCTGCAACGACATCCCGAATCCGAATTTAATCGGTCTAATAAGATTCGGATACCGGATGATTAATTAAAAAAAAAAATTCTTCTTCACTATGAGGCACACACTTGACTTTCAAGCTATTAAATATAAAACTTCTTTTAATATTGAGAAAGCGAGTTTTTGCATAAAATTGGGACTAATTGTTTATATATATATATATATATATTGAGTTTTTTTAATTAAATTTCTGAATATTTATTTTGCAATATTAAACATTTAAATTTTTATTTTTTTTATACATTAAGCCTCTAGTGAACAGAAAATGTGAAATTAAATATAAGTTTCGTTTTATGCGCCTTTCCATAATAAGTCAGAATTTATTATCCATATAACTTATAAGTAACTAATACCTGCCAATAAATTTTAAAAGTCAAGTGTCAAATAGCTTCTAAAAAAATTAAAAATGATATTCCATCCGTCTCATTTAAGAGACAATTTTTCCTATTTTAATTTATCTCACTCTAAATATTTTTTTCGAAATTTAAAAAATATGTTTACACGTATACTCTTATTTATTATATAACTTATTAAATATTTCTTTTGTTATTACTCTTTACTTTTAACTAAAATTAAATAAAATTATTGAAAATATAAAAGGATATTTTTGTCAACTACTACAATTTTTTTTTATAAAATTGACGTATTTTAATTATTTTCTTAATTTTCGTAAAAAACAGAAAAATACATTTTAAAATAAGAAGGAGGGAGTATAATTTTTTTTTTATTTTTATTTTTTGCAAAAAAATGCTCAGAAACTAAAATAATTTATATTCATCTTTACTTATAATGACAATGACAAATATGAAACATTTTATTAATAGCAAATACGAAAAAAATCCATATTTATCATTCTATTAATAAAAAAAGAAGGAAAATGTGAGCTAATTTTATGAAGTAGGGACATTTCTTAACAAAAAAAAAAGTAAAAATAAAAGCAATTCTGTTTTATTTTGTGTGAAGAAAATGAGTTTAGATCTAAATTATTCAAAAAAACTAACTTGTGAGTTGAAAATTGTCTAAATTTTTATAAGAAAATTATATTCTTATAACTAACAGATATATAATATTTAACATACTCTCTCATGTTTAGAGCTAAATATATTAAAAATATTTAAAGCGTGAAGTTTATAAAAATTGAATATCCGTGGGTGGTCCAACATTAAAGTTTATGGCTCATCTTTAACCTAACTAAATTTTAAAATACATTTTGGATAGCTTAGAAACAAAATTATTGCCTTTTTAGGGCACTTAATTACCTCCAAAGACAGGAGATTTTCATTTTCTTTCTTTTTTGGGTGGGTAGAGAGTTAGGTTTAGGAGTATAAATGATACTGTAGTGCAGGCATACAGTCGTACTAATGTTCTATCAACTCCCAAGTATTATCTAAAAATTAATAAATGAAAGAGCAGTACACAATAACCAATTTTACCAACTGTACCAATAATAAAAAAAAACAATTACACCCCATTAATTCCTCAACGCTCTTGAAAATAACCTCAGCCATCCCCAATTTTTTATATAAACCTCTATGCTTCTGTTCTTGACAATTCAATCATAAACTCCACATCTCTCTCTAAGTTTCTTCTAGCCATGATATCAAGGAATGACCAAAATTTGGTCTACAACCATAAAATTTCATCCGTTGGACCAAGTCGGGCCACGGGTTCGGACATAGTATATGAACTTAGTGGCATTGATTTAGCCATGAAGCTACATTATCTAAAATGTGTATACATTTTCAGTAGTGAAGCTAGCCGAGGGATAACCAACAAGCACATCAAGGATACTTTCTTCTATTGGTGCAATGATTATTATCGAACCTCTGGTCGATTTCGACGTTCGGAAACTGATCGGCCGTTTATGAAATGTAATGATTGTGGTATAAGGACAATTGAGACAGAATGTGATATGACTGTGGATGAATTGTTACAAATGAAAAATTGTTTGATTAATAATAAGCTTGTTCACCATCAATCTATTGGTCCTGAATTATTTTTTTCTCCCTCTGTTTACGCTCAGGTAATTTTTCAATTTCATGTTCACATTTTAGTTCTTTTTTGCGGTTGAATTTGATTGTATAACTACTTGATCAATGAGTGAAGTTTACAATTGAATTATTTTTATATAAACTGAATTTTGACTTTTTTAAATAAATTTTCAGTCTGCCCTGTAGATAGCATAGCAAAATTTGAACAATGATATAAAATTTTGGAAAAAGGTCTGTTGAAATGGGGAAAAATGAATAATTTGAAGCTTGAATTTATTGCATATATATATATATATATATATATATATATATAAGTAATTATTTTTCTTGTGCAGATGACTAAGTTCAAATGTGGAGGAATGTCATTGGGCCTAAGTTTGGCCCATGTTGTTGGAGACCCATTTTCTGCTTCTGATTGTATCAATGTCTGGGGCGAATTCCTTTGTGGTCTTAAATCCTATGGGCCATTGCAAATCCCAAAACCACTCAATAAGCTCGAAAAGTCCGAAAATACAATTCACCCGCTTTCAGTGAAACAGGTCGACTCGGTTGGTGATCATTGGGTAACTGCCAATAACTGTAAAATGGAAACATTTTCACTCTTTTTAACTGCCACACAGGTATCTCACTTGCTTTCAAATATATGGGCTCAAAGCCCAATAGAAGAAGAAACTCCAGTCTTCGAGTCAATTTGCGCGGTAATGTGGCAATGTATAGCCAAAGTTAGAGAAGGGCATGACCCTAAAATTGTCACTATTTGCAAAAGGGACCCCAATTTTCCAAAAAGTGAGACTTTGAGCAATTCTCAAATTATAATAAGTTCTGTCAAGGCTGATTTTTCCATAATTGACACAGATTTGAAAGAATTAACAAAGTTGTTGCAAGATTGTGGTAATGATGAGAAAAAACAAATTGAAGAAATTGTGGAGAAAGATGATGGATCGCTTGATTACATAATATATGGGGCAAATTTGACATTTTTAGATTTTGAAAAGGCTAATTTATATGGATTAGAGTGGAATGGACATAAGCCTTTATTTGCACACTACACCCTTCAAGGTGTTGGTGATGAAGGTGCTGTTTTGGTGCTTCCGTGGCCGGAAAATCATGGCAATTACGGTGGCAATGGAAGAATAGTGACGGTAATCTTGCCAGAATATGAAGCAGTGAAGCTTAAAAATGATCTTAAAGAAAATGGTTTGTTGCTTGAAAAGAGCTAGCAAGATTATCCAATGACACCGTAGACAATATTTCTTTTATTTTGTAATCTCGAGAGTGAAGCTTTGGAATTGCTTTCAAGAAATCTTTGTATATTACGTGTTTATTGTCCTTTAAAATTATCCGAATTTTAATTTAATTTGTATTGTGTTAAAATAAATATTTAAATAGACTTATGCCAATTTTATGCAGAAACTCAATAAGTAAATTTGACTGAATTCGAATAGAAAAACAACTTAAAAATCACGTCGATTTGGTCAAAGACCAGCGCAAAGTTCAACCATGCTCAAGTCTAGTAATAAGCAAAATGCAAGTATTTCCTAACTCGTTTGCCTTTCTTTACTAATGCAGTCCTTTAATTTTTTTATTTTTATTTTTACTCTAAATTTAATATAATAATTTTGATTTTATGCAACCAACAAAATTAATATGCAATCAACGAAATTAACCATATATTTTTAATGAATAAAATTTACAAGTTTTACCAAATAAATGAAAGAAAGCTGAATGATTTAATTTTAATGAACAAGAACGTAAAATTGATGAAGAGCCAAATATATGCGTTGTTGGTGATTTTAGTCGCGTGACACTCAGCAGCCACATTATAGACTAACCAATTCAATGCACTAATTAGGGTCAATATATCAATAAAATCAGCCCTTTGTATTTGTTTAAAATTTTCATTTAACCCTTTTTCTGTCTTTTTTTTCTTCAAAAGCCTCTTATAATTTATTTTTTTCACTTTATTTCTTTTATATTAACGTGATAGCCAAATGTTAACTCTACATCGGATATAAAAAAAATACTAAATAAAATAAAAATTGCTTTCATTAGAGGCTCATAAGGAAATTACACCATTTGCTCTCTCTTTTTATTTTACATTTCAAAAATGCTTATTTTTAATTTTACAAATTTTAATGTATAAAAAAAAAAACCTTTTTTGTTTTATAACAATATGGTAATTCTGTCTTTGGTGACCTTGTCAAAATTAACATGTGACCTTGTTAAAACTAACCAGTATTTTACTGGCAAATGGGAAACAAAAGTTTGAATGTTGAAACGCTGAAAATTAAATTGACCTGATAGAAGAAATCATTATATAGAGAGGCAATTAATTTAAACCTTGATGCGACAAATATCTCATTGATGATGCGATCCCTGTAATATTTTAGAAGAAAAAAAATTATGTGGCAAGTTGATGTGCTTCATTTTAGAATTATGTGGCAAGTTGAATATTATTTTCCATTATTATTTGAAAAATCTAACTACATTTACAATTAAGATATATAACTTTTCAAATAAATAATTTAATTCAGTAATATATATATATAATTTTTTACATACCTTGACCGATTCAACAAGCTTTAACACAAATCTCACAAAATTAACCTATAATTTTGCAATAATATTTATAAATATTATTTTAAATTAATATTTAATAATTATTTTATAATAATAACTAAATTAAACAACTTATTAAATAAATAATTTATTTATTCATACTAGTGATAGAGGAAGCAGCCTCCTCAAGCTCCTATCAACTTATTAAACAAATAAACAACTTTATTAATTTATTTATAACTTATTAAATATTCTAGAAGAAAATAACTATGCGGCAAGTTGATGTACCACATTTTAGATGACACGTCGATTACAAAGCCATGCATATATAGTATTTGTAGAAAAAATAATTACGTAATGTTTTATGTTGCATTTTCGGTGGCGATTGTAATTTCTAATTAAAATAATATTTCTTATACCTCAGAGAGGAGGACCCATGGTATTCCTGCCAACCCAAGTGGGTAAGCTATGCTAAATCCCTGATTTAAAAATTTGAAAAAAAAAGTGTCACCAATTTTTAGGACTGCATAAGCAATTTGGATCAGTTAAGAAAATTCGTTAGCTGCATTTTCTTACCATAATGCCTATGTACACTAGAATTAGAGTTAACTCTTTTGCCTTGTGCAAATCCTGCTCAAAAAAAGATTAAGATTTTCAGGCATTATACAATTTAAATAATTTAAATCCCAATTTTCTAATTTGGTTTACTGACAAACCTGCAACCAGAATGCCAGTCCTATAATGAACCAACTTACACACATGCCACATAGAGAAATCTGTAAAGATTTAAAAGAAACTAAGTTTAATATAAAATTTTGTTTTAAATAGCAATTTTGTCTCTAATTTTTTTTATTAAAAAATAGCAATTTCACTTTTAATATTTCAATTGGTGCAATGTTTTTTTTTTTTAAATTTCATCGTTAAGTGAGATTTGCTCCTCGATTTGTTTGTTAAAGTGCTAAATATCAATAAACTTTTAAAAGAGAAGCAAAATTCTGTTAATTTTAATAATGTTGCACCAATCTAAATATTAAAATTAAAATTATACTTTTTATCAAATATCAAAAAGTAAATTTTACATAAAATTCTGTAAAATGTTAACCAACAGAAGCGGCCGTCTTCCAGCTTTATCGGTCAAGAGTACACAAGCTCCAACAGCTGGAAGCTGCGAATGCAAGTAATTATTATTTGAATGGATTAGATAATGAATTTTGCAATAGATTAAATAATGAATTTTGTCTAAAAAAGTATTACCTGAATGATAGCCACTGATATTAAGCCCACATTACTTGAAAAATCTGTTAACAGTTAGATGACATTTATTGTAAGAATTGACTAATTAATGCTAGAATCTAAATGCCGTCATTGGTTACCAGCTTCTTCAAAAATGGAGCTAGCATAAAATACAATTGCATTGGTCCCTGCTTCTTGTAAAATACAATTGCATAAAATACATATAAATGAAATTTAAATTTTATTAAAAAATAATACATAAAAAATAACGGATGGAGTACATAAGTTAATTAATACTTTCTATATGCATGAAAGCAATTTGGTTATCTTTACCAAAGAAAATAAGTTTGGTTAAGGATTTAATACTAAAAGAATAAACAGTATTATTACCACATAACCAAAATGCCCAAATCCAATCCCAATAAAAAATCTTCCAAGGTCCAGTACCCAAGCAGCCATGAAGCAAGCATTTGAAAAATAACTTCAGTGAAGAAACCAAAAAGCACAAATGGAAAAAATTGCAGGTTTTTGGCCCCTGAAACTTTCTAAATCGTTCAATGAAACCCCTCAACTATTTTCTTTCCAATTGAGTCCCAATTTCCATTTTTTTTTCTCTGCTAAGCCTTTTTTTTTTTCTTGACAGAAAAATTTCGTATGCATTGCGTGATGTCCGAGAAGTGCATACTTTCTAGGGGCTTAATAGAACGAACTTAAGTTCAGGGACCAAGATGTGAAAATTTCTTAATTTTTTTACATTAATTTCGTACCTGTGCAAAAATTATAGCTAACCATCCTATTATAAAAAGCGAAGCAGAAACCCACATAGTCTGCATGATAAAGTTAACAAATGTAATTTAAGAATAATTGAGTACGTGATTGAAAGAAAGAGATAGTTGAAGGGTAAAATTAAGAAGAACGTACACATCTTCTACCAATCAAATCTGCCATCTTTCCAGCTGCTAAAGCACCTATTATTCCTCCAGCTATAATTATAGCACCGAAAACGGAGTACTGAAAAGTGAAAATTCCTCATTAAAAATGACATTATTGGCATATTAAGTAAAATAAAGAGTTAAAAAGGAAATGCTAAATAATAATACACAAAATAAAATTAAATTATAAGGCTGATTTATTAAAAGTTTACGAAAAAATTTAAGATAAAAAATTCAAAAAATTCAATATTCAAACGTATAAATATGATAGATATTTTTTTTTCTCTAACTCTTCATACTCTCTCTTTATTAAACTTTTTCTTCATATTTCGATAGCTAACTTAGATATCGGAGTATAAAAGTCCGATAAGATCGGACTAATTTTCTTTTTTACAGATCATTAAAGCCTTTCTCATCATGATCGACGATCTCTTTTTACGATAAAATTTTGTGTTTTTATCAGCTAAAGATGCAATTAGGCCTCAAACTTCTAACCTCCTACCATTTAATGCCATTTTTCTCAAAAAAGAAAAAAGTTCTTTTAATGAAATTGTACAAGATGATCCTAAATTCTAAGTAAAATAAAGGCTTAAAACGAAATTCTGAAGAAGCAAATTGGCCCCGTGTCCTTTTTCTCCCGATCAATTCAGCCACAAACTTTTAATTTCCAACCATTTAATCCTTCCCCCACCCCCCCACACACACACAAAAAAAAAAAAAAGTTCTTTCGATGAAATTGAATAAAATGACAGGGAATTAAAAATTACATACTAATTTGAATAATTTTCCTAGTTTTCGGTAGAGAAGTAGTTCTTACTGCTGATAAAGACATGTTCAAGTCATCTCTGATTCGAGACTCAGCAGGTGATGAATATCCTGCCTAGAAAAATCACTCATATTTAAAAAATTAATTGAATTTCAGTTCCATAATGCTAATTAAAAATGAGTTTGGATATTAAGTAACCACATCTAATTATACTTACAGCGCAGCCACTGCCGAATGAGCCGAATATTTTGTCACAACGGTGCTGAAAATAACTACTACGGTAACTGATGATTCACTTTGCAGATGAAGATGATCATCAATTGAATTGACTTCAACAATTGTGGATTTCGGCAGCAGCTGATCATCTTCTTCCATTTTTGCTCTCTTGAGATTAAAAAAAAACTGTTCTTGCTGTTTTGTTTAAATTAATGCAGCCGCACTTCAATTCATCTTTTTTAGATGGATTTTTCTGGCTGCAAAAGAAATAATTTTTGCTTTTTTCTTTTCTTTTTCTGGTAACAACTTTTGAATTATTTTAGTAATTAGTAGTGATCAATAATTTAGACTTTTAGAAATTATCTATAATTTAAATTGTTAACAAATTTATTTTTCTTTTAATTGACTAAAGTTTGAATTCTACTGTCTCTAACTTAAAAATATAATAATAAAAAATTAACAGTTTAGACGGTAGGTAGAGATGGCCGAAGGTTGGATATTTTAAATACTCGATCCCATTTCATTTTGATAGGGGCTATATGAGTGGTGTCTAAACGAATTTGAAACAGATTTGAGTATTGATTTTATTATTATTTATAAAATTATTTATTATTTATTTAAAAAATAATATTTATATTTTTTTATTAAATATACAATTTATTTTATTATATTAGAGTATAATTTTATGTAATATACTTTATGAACTAAAATTAGTCACTAATATTAAATATATTCAATAAATATATCAATGATTAATTAATTTTATATATTAATCGGATTTTGGTTTGAATTCAAGTATCATCGAATAATAATAAATAGGTTTAGGACATATATAGGTTGTATAATAATCGGATTGGATGAAGTTTAAATATTTTATATATTTATTTGTGTTCCAATTGTAAGTAAAGTGTTTTATTTTTATGGACACTGTATCCATTGCCATCACTAACTGTGTTGACTGATTTTGTTAGTAAATTTTTTTCCGTTGAACAAGCCGTTTTATTTATTTATTTATTTATTTTAATACAGGCAGTTTAATTTTTTTCGTATTATAATATTAGTAAATTCTTTTCGGTTAAATCAGACGTTTTATTTATTTATTTTAATGCAGGCAGTTTATTTATTTATTTATTTATTTTTTGTATTAGAAATTTTCGGATCATTCTTTTGTGGGCTGACTGTCGGGTAGAGCATGAGGAGAGAACTGATGACGTCATGGTACTAACATGTCAGTTAAAATTTTGAAATTAATTTAGGGGACTGAACTTTTGTCGATAAGGGAGGATCCAAGATAAATCGATTAGAAGAATTGGCCAATGAAAAGTTTCAATATTACGCTAACTTAAATTTACAATGAGGTTGTTGGAGGCAAAACATTCCACCCCCTTATAAAAAAGAAATGGGAGTTATATATATTTTTAGAAGAAAAGCATTACCGATAATATCTAATATTTCATAAGCAAATGGATCAATAAGAAATAAAGTTCAACCTACTAAAAAATCCGAACCACTAAAGGCCCAACATTAATTTATCTCGGACACACTGTTCCTCAACTCGAAGTTATTTTCTCGCAAATATTTTTCGCATGTCCCCCCAATGGCCCCGTGACCTAGGGATCAAAATCTTCATTCTCTTAAACATCTTATTATCAATGCATGGTAGCTCTCCCTTAATTGGATTGCCAATGATAGGATGGCCAACTGCAGTTGCCAACACTGTAGCTATCCAGCCAATAGAGATGCTATTGACATTTTCAGGCATTTTCTGCAACTCTCAAATTTTATTGGCGATGATCAATGCTCCATTGATAAAGATGCCATCGACCATACATCGAAGAATCATGGCTTGTGAAATATTTACTGCACTTGCATTCTTCAAGTTGTTGTAGACACTTCTCGTTAAAAATCGATGAATTATCCTTAATGCATGATCCCTAAGAGCATGAACTTTGCATTTTTCTCCTCTCAATGGTTCATGTTGCATAGGATCTCAGATTTGCTCCCAATTATCCTCAGCAGATACATCGGCCAATTCCACTGGGACATCCGGCATAAATCCTAAAATTTCTGAGAATTGCTTAAAAGTCAATGAATATCCCTCTTGCCAAATTTGAAACCAACGGTACCTGCATTAGCGTCTTCCTTAAAGTAACACTCAAATGAGTAGAAAAAGTCCTAAGCCATATTCGGGTACACCTTAGGTTTCTTATTTGTAAAATCATACCACCCACTACGTTGAAGGAATGGGAATACCTCATCCCATAAATTGCCAGCAGGAATATTGAGGAAGCATTGGCTCAAATAAGCTGGCTGGATATACATGCAAGCACTAAAGTAGTCAAACTTATCCACCTTAGCTCGGTCCACATATGATGGAATACGGATTCCGGAGGAGTTTGCAACATCAGGATTCTTGGTTTGCTTAGGTGCCACTGTAAAAGAAAATAGACACATGAGTGTATATGACAACTCATGAACTAAAACACATCTTATCTCCAAGAAAATTAATGGAGGATAACAATGTACGCCCATAAATATGAAGGAAGAATGAGTAAATTTAAAATGGAAAGCACGTGATTTTAAACAATGAAGCATGCAGGACAATTTAATCAAGAGGAGTGCACAATGTAAAAGTAAAAAATATAGCCCAACCATGTATTGAGAGAACCTTAAAAATAAACATGCAAGACAATTGAGAGATGATGAATCATGAATATTGGTTAAAAAAATGTCAACCAAAGAGTTATAAATAAGTTAAACTAAAGATAAACTTATTGAATCATTTCATCGAACATGTGATGTGCGCATGTTTGAGCATCAAATTAAAGTGCATAATGAAGCGCATTTTCTACCAAATTAAATATGAAGCATCTGTTACATACCTATTAAGTCCACAACAAAACATATTGCCAAAAGAAACTAGCATGAAGTCTAGATCTCATGTGAAAAATGACCTAAAAATGTAAGTGTATAGGCTAAAATCATGGCAGAAAATGGTATTGAAACAACATTAAGAAGATTAAAGAAAGGATGTACTTACTTGAAAGTGAAGAACCCAACAATTTTAGCACAATATTTGAGTGAAGTGTGTGAACCGTGAATGCCCAATGAAGAGAGAGAAATGATGGAAAAGAAAAGAAAAATGGAGAGAGGAGAGAGAAAAATAAATCAAAGAGAGAGAGTGGTGGTCGGAGAGGAAATGTGGTGGTGATTGGCCGTGGAGATGTTTTTGGGTGAGGGATGAACGGGAGTGTGAGAATGAAAGAAGGAAGAAGGAAAAAATCAACAAAAACGTGGGGTTTTAAAAAGAGAGCAGTGACTTCACACGCAACAGTGCACTGGGCAAGACAAATTTTACATGGGCGAGCATATTTCATGGGGCGACATCATGCGGGCGCTGGCTGGCCAAGAGAGGAGTTCACATGGGCACGCGCTGGCAAGGGGCGAGGCAACGTTCTTTTGCGCGGGCGCAGCTTAGGCAGGGAGGAGGAAATGCGCAAGCGTGGGTGGAGTTACTGCCAGACAGGGCCTTCCGATGCGGGCGCATGATGATACTTCTACCCAACACGCAGGCGCGCAGGGGCTCTTGCCAGATGACCAATTTTCATGTGACAGTATGTTTTTGAAAATTTTTTTTGTTCCAAATAAATCTATATTTCATTTTTCAAATACCTATACACTGCATGTAATATTCCAAACTCTATTTTCTTCTTAAAACTTGATTTTTTCTCTTTAAATTTGAAACACGGTTGTTTAAACCAAATGATCCATTAATTTTCTTATCAAACATTTGTAAAAAAATTTTTGAAATCACTACTCTTTTTCTTTAATTCATGAATCGAAACTACAAAAAATGCACAAAAACACACAAAAATTAAAAATAAACTGTAAAAATAATAGAGGGAGAAAATTGAGGAAGTTCTGAGTTTAAGAGTCTTCAGCTAGACTTTTCAAACCATATTTTAGTAGTCCTGAAGTACCGTGTTTGCCTCAGCAACCTCCTCTTATTCTACGATTTGAGCCGATGACCGTTTACCTTAAATTCACGATCATCTCTTGGATTTTTGATCGTTACAACTCCAAAATCATTGCATGTCACTACTTGATGAGGGCCAAGCCACTTAGATTTCAGCTTTCCTGGAAACAAATAAAGATGACTATTATATAAAAGTACTAGCATACAAGGAACAAAATATTTTACCCTTAAACACTTATCATGCTAATGTTTGGTCTTTTCTTTATATAACGCTGCATTATCATATGACCATTGTCGAATTTCATCAAGTTCGTTGAGCTGCAATTTTCTCTTTTCTCCTGCATTTCTCAAATCAAAGTTAAGAAATTTTGTAACCCAATAAGTTTTATGCTCTAATTCTACTAGAAGATGACATGCTTTTTCAAAAATCATTCTATAAGGAGACATGCCTATAGGGGTTTTAAATGGAGTTCTATAGGCCCATAGAACCTCATCTAATTTCTGCGATCAATCCTTCCTAGAATTACTAACTGTTTTTTCTAGAATTGATTTCAGCTCCCTATTAGACATCTCTACTTGTTCGTTTGCTTGAGGATGATATGGGGTAGTTATCTTGTGTTTGACTCTGAATTTTCTAAGCAAAGTTCTAAATTGATGGTTAACAAAATATTTGCCTCCATCACTGATTATAGCTCTTGGTGCTCCAAACATAGTAAAAATATTCTTTCTAATAAATTCAAGCACAATTCGGAAATCACAAGTTTTAGTGGTTATAGCTTCGACCCATTTACTAACGTAGTCCATAGCAACCAAAATATACTCAAAACCACAGGAATTAGGAAATGGCTCTATAAAATCTATACCCCAAACATCAAAAATTTCTACTTCAAGCACATTATTCATAGGCATCTCATCTCTTTTAGAAATATTCCCAACACTTTGACATCTATCACATATTTCAATAAAAAATTTGACATCCTAAATAAAGTTGGCCAAAAGAAACCTGATTGGAGAATCTTTTGTATCGTTCGATTAGGTTTATGATGACCCCCAACTTCGCCTCCATGGCACTATCGCGTAATATCTTCTTGTTCAGTTTTCGGAACATATCGTCTAAGCACTTGATCCGAGCAAATATTGATGAGATACGAATCATCCCAAAGGTAGTGCTTGACATCCATTTGAAGCTTTTTTCTTTGTTGCAAAGTAAACTCATTAGGAAGATAACAGCGTGCAAGAAAATTAGCTATATTAGCGTACCATAAAACTGAATTTTCATAAGAATAAAAAACACAAATATGTTCATCAGGAAATAAATAAAAAATTTTTCCCTTTTCAATGCTGGTATGATCCAATCTAGATAGATGATCCACTACAAAATTCTCTGCTCCTTTCTTATCCTTAATCTCAATATCGAATTCTTTGAGTAGTAAAACCCATCGGATAAGCCTCGGTTTAGAATCCTTCTTCACAAAAAGATGTCTCAATACAACATGATCCGACCACACTATAACTTTGGAGCCTAGGAGATAAGATATGAATTTTTCAAAAGAAAATACTATCGCCAATAGCTCTTCCTTTGTGATTGTGTAGTTTACTTGAGCTTCGGTGAGTGTATGGCTTACATAGTAGATGGTATAGAAAATCTTCTCCTTCTGCTATCCTAAGACCGCTCCGACTGCATAATCACTTGCATCACACATAATTTCGAAGGGTAAACTCCAATTTAGTGATGCTATGACCGATGCACTTACTAACTTTTGCTTCAATAAATTAAAAGCCTGCAAACACTCAGCATCAAAGTTAAATGCAATATCTTTAAGCAACAAATTAGAATGTGACTTGACTATTTTAGAAAAATCCTTAATAAACTGACGATAAAATCTGGCATGATCAAGAAAACTTCTAATACCCTTAATACTAGTCGATGGGGGTAATTTTTCTATCACATCTACTTTAGCCTTATCGACTTCAATGCCTTTTTCAGAGATTTTATGCCCTAGGACTATTCCTTCTCTTACCATGAAATGACATTTTTTTCCAATTTAGAACAAGGTTAGTCTCTTGATACTTTTTTAAGACCAATGCAAGATTATTTAAACAAGACTCAAAATCATGACCATAAATTGTAAAATCATCCATGAAAACTTCCATAAATTTTTTAATAAAATCATGAAATATGGCCATCATGCATCGTTAAAATGTGGTAGGTGCATTACAAAGACTAAAAGACATCCTCTTATATGCAAATGTTCCATAGGGACATGTAAATGTGATCTTTTCTTGACCTTTCGGGGATATAGGTATTTGCATATACCCCAAATATCCATCTAAAAAATAGTAAAATCTATTTCCTGCCAGTCTTTCTAACATTTGGTCAATAAAGAGCAATGAAAAGTGGCCTTTTCTAGTGGTATTATTTAATCTCCTATAGTCAATGCATACTCTCCATTTCGTTACTATGCGTGTAGGAATTAATTCATTATTCTCATTGGTTATCACAGTCATTCTCCCCTTTTTAGGCACATATTGCACAGAACTTATCCAATTACTATAAAAAATAGGATAGATTATACCTGCATCAAGTAGTTTCAATACTTTCTTTTTCACTATTTCTTGCATAGTTGGGTTGAGCCTCCATTGGAGTTATACCACCGGCTTAAAATTTTCCTTTATTGGTATCCGATGTGTATAATAGCTGGGGCTAATCCATTTTAAATGGGATGTTGCCCAGCCAATTGCTCTTTTATGCTTCTTGAGTACCTCAATGAGCATCTCTTTTTCCAAACCTATCAAAAAAGATGAAATGATTATTGGCTCAGCATTATCTTTTAAAAATACATATTTCAAATGAGATTGAAGTATTTTAAGTTCAGAATATCCCTTAGGAGGGGACGGTTCATCCTTCATCTTTTCATTTCCATCGTGTGCTTTTTCCAAATTGTATATCAACTCTTTTTCCTTTTCTTCTAATTCCTTTGTTTCCTTAGGATATATCAAACATTCTTGAAGCTCATCATTGAGAAGAACTTTCTCTTGCTTTGTGTTGAAACACTCTTGAATACCATCCACAAAATAAATGGATTCTTCAAAGTCATACGAGGGATGTTTTAAAACCTTATTCACATTGAAAATCATTTCTTCCTCATTAAATCTCAAGGTGACCGTTTGCCCATGAACATCGATCAATGCTCTTATTTTGTTCAAAAATAGTCTTTCAACTATCAAGGGCACCTTTCCATCCTCCTCCATGTCCATTACTACAAAGTCCATGAAAAAGATGAAATTTTTGACTTTCACCAATAAATTCTCAATAATACCCTTTGGTTTCTTCACTGATCTATCCACCAATTGAAGTGTCATTCGAATTTCTTTTAAATCACCTAAGTTCAATTTCCTGCAAATTAAATAAGGTATCAAGTTAATACTAGCACCCAAATTACATAAAACATTTTCAACAAAATTTCCTCCTAATTCACAAGGCAATGTAAAACTACCAGGATCTTCTAATTTTTTAGAAATTTTATTTGTTAATATAGCACTATAATTATCGGATAATTAAACTGTTCCTATACCTTCTAGCTTTTTCTTATTAGTACAAAGTTTTTTTTTTTATAAATTTAGCATATTTAGACATGCGTAATAAAGTTTCAGCAAATGATAAATTTATATTTAGCTTCTTAAACATGTCTAAAAATCTACTTAATTGTTCATTTTGCTTTTCTTTTCTGGCTAGAACAGGAAAAGGTAATTGAGACTCGTCAAGCACAGTTGAAATAAGTTTTTCTTTACCTTTACCCTTCTCAACCGTAAGAGGCACTTTCTCACTATTTTTAGAATTAAAAATACTTACCTCCGTTGTTGGTTCCACCCTTGGAGAGGAATTCTTACCAATTTCAATCTTTTCTAACTCTTTTTCACTTTTTAAGTTGATTGCTTTAGCTTCCTCCTTTGGATTACAGTCCATATTGGATGAAAATGTTTATTGAGTTCGGTTGGATAATGAATTAGTAAGTTACCCCATTTGATTTTCTAGATTCCTAATGGATGCTTCTTGGTTTCTCATCCAAATATCTTTTGATTTCCATCTAGTATCTTGATTGGCTAAGATTGCATTTTAGAAGGCCATGAAATTTGCAATCATCTCTTCTATGTTGGATTTCTTTTCTTGTGGAGGTTGAGACTTTTAAAAATTAAGTGGTTGATGGTATGGTTGTGATGGGTATTGGTTTGGGTAATGTGGTTGATCTTGATTTTGATATGGAGGATGGTTATTTGTAGGTTGATTATGATTAAAATGAGGTATAAGATGAGAGTTTGAAATAGATGCTTGATTACTTTCTCTCCATGAAAAATTTGGATGGTTTCTCCATTCTGGATTGTAGGTGTTACTATACGAGTTTAAAGCATTCACTTCTTCGACCATTCCTTCACCATTCTTTATTCCCGGAGATCCTTGAATTCCTACATAAGCATTATCCTTGTTAGATAACATAGAAATATTTTTCACTTTAAGCTCATTTATTTCTCTTAAATGCTCTTTTCTCATTAGTTCCATTTGAGCTTTTAACATATCTACTTCATCTATATTATGAACTTCCTGTTTCCTTTGTGTTGTTCTAGAGGTTGCTCATTGAGCATCATTGGTAGCCATCTCATCAAGAAGCATGAACGCTTCTTCAGGAATTTGGTTCATGAAACTACCATTTGAAACTGCATCTAACAAAGATCTTGTTGATTGATTAGTACCTGCATAGAAAATAAGCATTAGTTGATAAACAAAAAATTCAAGATGTGAACAGCTTTTTAAAAGTCTCCTAAATCTTTTCCATGCTTCATGAAATGGCTCCTCATAAAATTATTGGAAATCATTGATTTGCTTTTTAGTAAGGGCTATCTTAGTGTGTGGAAAAAATTTACAAAGGAATTTTTCTTGCATTTGCTGCCAAGAATGGATGAATTGATTAGGTTGCATTTGTAGCCAACCTCTAGTTTTTCTTATGAGGGTAAACGAAAAGAGTTTTAGCCTAATTGCATCAATTGATAAATTTGAAATTTGCACAGTATCACTAACTTATAAGAATATGCCTAAGTGTTGTGCAGGATCCTCTATACCTGAGCCTGAAAATTAGTTTCTTTGTACCATCGTGATGGTAGTGGGTTTAATCTCAAATGGCTAGTGGTGAGGAATCCTAATGATTCTATGTTCTTCATTCCACCTAGGAATAGCGTAATCCTTAATGGTCCTAGGTCTAAATCCATTCCCTGGAGCATGATTAGGTACGTCTTACTCTTCAATCCTAGGTGGTAGTGAATCATTCATAGGTGATTATATCACTGGGTCGTCCATATTGCCTCTTAGCCTTCTATTCCTATGGAATGTCCTCTCAATCTCAGGGTCTACGGGTAGAATGTGATTGTTTCTCACCATAAACAAATAGCACCTGAAAAAGAATTAAAACAAAATCAGAAAATAGATGAAGAAGAGAAGAGAAACACACAAAAATCCACTTTAAAATCAAAATAAATAAGCAAACGCTAATGTATTTCCCGGTAACTGCACCAAAAATTTGACTGGTATCTAGCAAGTGTACTAGATCGGCTAGTAATATAGAAAAATATAATTATGACCATCTAATATCGAATCCAAGGGAAACTTGTGTTTGTGTGAGTGATATTAATTTTAAAACAAAATTTGTATGAAGAAGAAAGAAGAGAAATCCCAAAATTGTGATGTTGAAGGTTAAAAGCTAAAAGCATAATTTTTAAACTAAAAATAAAATATAACAATGAGAGATTTGAACGTAAAACAAAAACAAGCAATCAAATGAAGTAAAAAATAAATATTTAAAAGCAACTTTTACTAAAAAACTATCCATCTTAATCAATATTATTATGATTTAATCAAAAGATAAACACAAGTGATTATGAATAATTCAGATAATAAAGCTAGATAACTTATCTCAAGATTAGCATTCCAAGTATTAAAATTCTTTTATTCAGAACAATCCAACACTTAGCATAAAGATCTGAATTAATCCCCCTAGATGTCTATTAAATTCTTTCTCAAGTAATTTAACTTTCACCTATTCTTAGTCACACCTTTTTAAATCTTAACTTACTTGAATTAACACCCAATTATATCTATTTAAGAATATAATCATGCATCAACCTATGTAATTTAATCTAAGAACATGCATATCAATGATTAAACTAAAAGCCAATTATTAACCAATAATTAAACAAGTTAACAATCAAACCTTAGCTAAATAATGATAAAAATGTGTTTAAGAACTAAGAAATAATCAAACTTGCATTAAATTGAAGCACAAACTTAAATCATAACAATAAAGGTTAAGGATTCAAATATCCTTTAGCAAAAGTTAAAGAAAACTACTCACTAGACATGTTGAAAATTAAAACAAAGCTTTAAAGAAAACAAGAAAAATAAAGAAAACAAAGAACAACATAAAACTAAAAAACTATTGAATTCTTGAGAATTGATGATTGATTCTCTTCTTTGCTGCTTCAGACTTCTTTTTATAGGCAAAACTAGTGGTAGAATCCTTCTAAACTTCCTGAATTAATGTAGGAAGAAAATTCTTCTTAATCGAAAAATCTGAAAATCCTTCGCATCATAGGAGATTGCTATGCACGACCAATTAGATTTTCTTCCTATTGAGATGCACTGCCGTGCATCATTTCATGTTGAGATGCATGACCAATTAGCTTCCTTTGAAATGATTCACACGGCCAAGCAAAGAGTCTCTCCAGCAAAAGTGGTACACGGTCAATTATACCTTTAAATTATGCATTACACGGCCAAGCAAAGAAGAAGTGATCAATGCACGGTTAGTTAGTCCTCCAAAGCTTAAAATACACGGTCACTTGAAGAAGAAATAGCAAGATGTACAGCCAATTAAGAAGGAATGCCAAGAGACACATGGCCAAGCAAGGGAAAAACTTTCATTGCACGGCCAACTAAAATTGAAGCTTCCTTCATGCACGGCCAAGCACAACTCTACTGGACTCCACGAACATTTTCTTGCATGAATTTTCTAAATTCATAGTTTTAGCCCAAATGTTCTTGACTTTTTGCAATTAAGTCATTTTCTTAGCAAAATATACCTAAAAAACACCAAAACTTTAAATTAACTTCTAAAACACACAAATCAACATTTTAACTAAAATTAAACCAAATTAACTAAATAAAAACACTTAAAACATATTAAAAATAATATATAATTCAAACTTATCAAACACCATTATGCTGGACCAAGATCAGTGAAAGAAAATTAGTGGGGTCAAATTTAATCTGGGACACTGAGGAAAAAGTACAAGTGATTAAATCGATTGAAAGCAGCCATAGACCGTCATAAGTCTTATGCTGATTTAAAAAGAAAAGACATTGAATTTCAAGTCGGCGACAGAGTATTTTTAAAAGTATCACCATGGAAGAAGATTTTGAGATTTGGTAAAAAAGGCAAATTGAGTTCGCGATTTATTGGTCCCTATGAAGTCATCCAGTGGATAGGGCCAGTTGCATATAGACTAAAGCTGCCCTTGGAGTTAGAAAAGATTCACGATATTTTTCATGTATCTATGCTTTGCAGATACCGGTCGGATCCAAGCCATGTCATTAAACTAGAAGAAGTCTAGATTCAATAAGATATGACGTATGATTAGTACCCAGTGAAGATTCTAGCACGAGAGATCAAGCAGCTTCGGAAAAAATGAATTTCATTGGTGAAAATTTTATGGAATCACCATAATGTTGAGGAAGTTACATGGGAACCCGAAGCAACCATGAGGCAACAATACCCACAGCTGTTTAACGCAGGTAAAAATTTTGAGGACGAAATTTTTATAAGTAGGGGAGATTTGTAATGGACTGACAGTCCCGACAGTTGTGAATAGTATTTTTCGATAGTGAATAGTACACTAGGGGTATAAATACGTTCGAAAATGGAAAAATATTTTATTCAAAAATTGGAAAATACTAGTCACCATGAGTCCGAGGTGAAATTTAAGGTCAAATTGAGGTTAAACAGGCATCCAAAAATCAAAAATACGAAAAAATCACTACTCGGATTAAATAGTAACTAGGTTAATTTTAGACTTGATTAAACCTTTAAAAATAGTAAATGAGCTCCAAAAATTTTTGACATTTTTAATTGAGTCCCTTATGAGGTAAAGTATTATTTGATAGAAAAAAAATATTTTATGGTAACACCGAAAATGGGCTAATCAGATTGATTTTAGGAAAGTCGAACCGAAAATAGACTCCGATTGAGCCAAAAAATTTTATATAGGCATATTTAAATATTCTAAGTATGATGGAATTATTTTTATCAGTAATTTAACTTTGAAAATTGGATAAATAATTTAAGGTATTAAAAATGCAATTTTAAGGAAAATTTGGGTGAATTGGTTGGATTGGCTTGGTTGGACCAAAACCAACCCAACCAATGACCTATAAATAGCTGGAAAATCAGACCAAGGTAGAAGATTCTCCAGCTTTCCACCTTATTCTCCATAGAGCTAGCCGAACTTCCTATTTCCTTCTCTTCCTTAGATTTTCTTCAATTCCTTTGAGAAATTTCACTAAATCAAAGATTGTAAAAAAGATTCCAGCCCCTCTTGTTCTTTATTACAGCCTCCGGCCTTCAATTTAGAGCAAATATATGATGCCCCTAATAGTAACCTAAGAGGGGTAGATGGTCTTTTCGCATGAGACAAAGATTGATTATGTGGCTAATGAAGGGGAAATTACAATGTAGAGACTTAATTGAAAAGTAAAAGTAAAAGTTTTGAGGAAGAAATATGAATATGTCAAAATTTAGATACCAAAGTAAAAGATATAAGTATAAAGAGGGACCAAAGTAAGATTTTGTCAAGATCTTTTGAGCCAACCAATGAAGAATGGACATTAATGTTTCTAAAAAAATTAATTAAAAAGAGATAAGTTAAAAGAAAGGAAGAGGGAGATGTGGCCAACCATTCTTGGCCTATCTTTCCTTCATATTCATCCTTTCTTAAGCTTGAGTGGATGCTGATCCAAGTAGAGAAAATTATGCAAATGGTAGAGATGAAGAGCAAGAGTAAAGAAGAGAAGATAAGAAGGAAGAAAGAAAAAGTTAAAGGTTAATAGAGGTATGGGAGTTATATTATTGTTTTATGAGTTTGTAAATGAAATAAATTGATATATGTGTTCTAGATGATCTCTAGTTGATGTTTGAGTGAATAATTGAATGTATAGTGCATGAGAAAGATGATTTGTGCCTTAAAAAGAGATAAGGTGAAAATCTGTTCAAGGTTCACTTGAACCAGTTTTAGTGTAACGAACATAACTATTTTTGTAGATGTCTGATTTATGTGAATCCAGTTGGATATGAAAGTTAAGACATAGATCTACAACTTTGTAGATAAACTGGGATCTAAATCTGTCTCTAGAGTGTCCGAAAATGAGCTTGAAGTGGACATACCTCTGTTGTCCGTCACCTAGGAATAATCTGTAATATTTTCGTTATATCTTGAGATTTAGAAGTCATAATTGAGTGATTTTTGATGTTTTAGAAACTAAAGACATAGTGGAACAACTTTGTAGAAGACAACTTTCCATGAAAATGACGTTTTAAAGTTAAAAAATGGCATAGAATTCGAGCTTGAAAATCTGTCTTTGAGCAGTTTAGGTCTCACGATTACTAGGTTTTTGGTAGTAACCGTGAGGTACCGCAGTTTTCAATCTAAATCCTAAAGAAGACCTACCTCACGGTTACTAAACTTTTTATAGTAACCGTGACCCCTTTAAAAAGTATAGACCACGGTTATTTCTCATCTGGTAATAATCGTGATGTAGTATGACGCAGTCCAGAGCCAAAGAGCTACCTAGGTCACGATTACCATGATTTTGGTAGTAATCGTGACCCCTATTTTATGTTTAAACCACGGTTAATAGGATTTTTATAGTAACCGTGTCCCTACCCTATCTTTCTTGAACTTGATTTTAAAGTCTCAAATTGTTATTAGAGCATGTTTAAGCCTTCCTAAATGCTTTTAGAGTGTTTTAAGTGCAAACCAAGAGTAGTAAGTGATATGGAATAGTTGTAAAACATAATGAATTAATGAAATAAAATACTAAGTCTTAAATGCATAAGAATTTGTACAACAAATGAATATGAATGAACATGAATATCATAATTTAGTGAAACAAAGGAATGATCTATAACATGTATTAATATCATGTTTTCTAAAAATATACAATAAAATGTACAAGTAATGAATGTGAATAAACCTGATAAATGGTAAGCATAATGTTATAAGTTGCATGACAAATGATAATTATATTAATGTTAATGTTAAGTGTATTTGAAGTTTAAGCAACTATAAATTGTTTAGTGATTTTGTTACATGCTCTATTTGATGTGTTATCTCCTTGAATCTGAATGTATCAAGTGTGATAATTTAGAGTGATTAAATACTATTTGTAAGCCTAAATTTCACATAGTAGTGGATAGATAGGCATGTCTATAAAGGGGATAGTGATCGCAGTTGCAAGTATTGTCACCAAAATGTGACTAGTATAGTGTTTGATACCTTTTGGTATCTAGTGAACCGAGACTTTTATGTCTCTAGTGTTTGTACCCATATCCACCCTTATGAGAATTCAGGCAATGTAAGTGATTTGATGGATGAGTAATGATAAGTGATTAATAGTGTAAATATTATTTTACTTAATGATAATGTTAGTGTTTTTTATTACATAATGAAGTGTAAATGAAAAATCGTATTGTAGTTATAATTGAGTGTATAATTGCTATTGAGTGTGATTAAATGCATGTAATGAATAAGGGTGTTATGATATTATATTTTATGCTTGGCATGTTAGATTTTATGTATTTGTGACTTTAATAAGAAGTCAAGTGTACTGTTTACTCTCCATTAAGCCATTGCTCAACACGGGTGTTTTTCCCTTGTAAGTACTCAAAGATGATAAAGTGTTTTTGCTAGAGTCAACATCTGCAGGCCACTAGAAGGGTAACGAGTGAAGGAATAATTCTGATAATATATTATTTATTTGTAAATGTATATTGTGTAAAATATTTGAAATATGTGTAAAGAACTAAGTTGTAATTGTACTTTAAATATATTTTGTGTATTAAATGTTGTGTATATATGTATTTTTGTGCAAGTAATTTAATAAAATAATAAGTATATAAAACGATTTTAAGAGCGGGCATTACAAAACAAGTGGTAGAAATCAAGATTAAAAGCTGGAAGTGTGAAATTTAGGTAAGTAAAATTAGAGTTTTTAATTAAAATTAGCCATTAGGTGAATCAAAGGTAGTTGATGAAGATTTTGACATTTTATTGATGAGAAGAAGTTATAATAGGAGGATGTTAATGAATTATCATCTCTGATTTTGTGTAGAAAACAAAGAAAGTGAAGAAATTTCTAAGGATGAAGGCAAAGGCAAAGAGATCTAGGGAGCCAGAAATCAAGCCAAGGTTTGTAAATGCAAAATCCAATTTTTTTTTCATTTAATTGCTTTAATTTATGTGTAGGTTTATGAGTAATTAAGGTTAAATCTGCATGTAAGGTGTGATTAGATTATGTAAATGAGTTTATATGGCTTGAATAATGATTAATCAACCTAATTGAATATATATATATATATATATATATATATATATAATAAGTCATGTAGTAGCCGAACAAGACCTTGAAGGTTTTAAGATAGATTTAATTGAATGTTAAGTTTAGTTCACATGTGGTTTACTTTATCATGCTATAAGCTTAAATTGCTAATTGTGAGATGACAGATCAAGAAATTGAGTAATATTCTAAGCCTAACCGAAATTAAAAGAAAAGAAAATCAAGGTGAGGCTTTGATATTTTGATGGAAAGAAATAATAAAAATATGTACAAGTATAATTAAAAATATATAATTTTATTAAGATACTTTCTTTATAATGATATGGGGTTTGTTCATGTAAGCATGGTATTATATATATATATATGATAAAATGAGGTATATAAGAGATGAAAAAAAAATAATATACAAATAATAATAAATATATTAAGTTTTGCCCTTAGCTGTCTGGTAATGAAATCTAGTACAAGATATAATTGGCTAGCCATAAGAACACACTTACTGCGATCCGAGTCATGGCGACTCAATTTGGTAGGCTAATAATAGTATACCCCATGTCACATGTTCACAAATTTCAATATTTATGCTATGCGATCCTTTAGGATCACCCATTGTCGGGCCTTCTAGTCCATACCCTGAATATCCGATTCAGAGATTTCTACCGGTGACACTGGGGGCAAGATTAAGAATAAAAGTAAAATAAGTACAATTATGGTATGTAACAAGTATAAATTATGATATAGGATTTATGAAAAAGAGAT